>JAXIVJ010002489.1:82500-108564 GCA_036785665.1 Chirona hameri
GAGAAGAAAAAAACGGAACAGCAGAATCAGAAAACTTAGCCGCGAAGGTATAAGGCCACAGCCTTTCGAGCGGGGGGGGGGGGGGGTAGGACGTGATCTTTTGCAGGGGTGTCAATACGGTATTTAAAGGAAACCAGTCACTTTCATAATGGGATTTTTTAGCGCTGAGATAGCAGTTTGAAGGTCATGTCGATACATCACTCACTGCATACTCTGGTTCTAAGGACTCTCCTGCTGAATATATTCGATGCTTTTTATCCTGTCATTCAGCGCCGTGTCAAAAAACGTAGCGCTGTGTCGAGAAGCTTCATATGTAAGCATGTGATACAAGCAGTATTACTGGACCAGCGAGCGAACCCCTTCGCCAGTCGCCACTGACAATATTGTCCTAGTTGTGTAAGCAATGATGAGATCATAATTAATTTGTACTTACTAATTTATAATAACAGTTTTAACCAAGTTCCTAGCTTTTCACAGCTCACTTATATTCTTCTTTTGAAGCACACAATATAGTGGACCAAGCACCATATCCTCCTGCGACCAAAGCGCTAACTGGAACTCTCACCCTGTTCAAAAGGGGATATTTTTTTTAGAGAGAGAGGTATATATTTATCAACGTACACAGTACACAGTATACAGTACATACACTTACACATATACATTCAGGTACTCATACACATACACCCCCCCCCCCCCCCCCCAGCACGACGACAGCACACGCCACACAGGCCACCATACTGAAGCAAGCTGCGCAGCTGTCGTCTCCGGGCTCCTCCGCGACGACGCGCACAGCGTCGTCTCCGCAGGTGGTAGCATTCAGCCGCGCCAGGGGGCACCAGGGTACGTCGTACACGGCGCTGGGATGGCACCCGTACAGGAGCGCCACGCAAGTCCACTTGTCAGGCGGCTCCGTCTCGGCCCAGACGTGCACCGTGCCGCCGCCAAGGCGGAGGCGTGACGGCGCCCGGTCTCGTCCCAAGTTATCGCCCACTCGGTGGAGCTGTGGCCCCTGAGCAGCTGTGGCCCCTGAGCATATGGGGCCGGGACGAATTTTAATAGGCCCGCCGAGGGATTTGAACCCCGGTCCCGGGCACAGAAAACAAATGTCTTACGACTGAGCCAGATTGCTCCCCCGAAGCACACAATATCATAACATGCGCCATTTTCGAGTTTTTGCGCCACTTTCGCAATCTATAACTACTCAAAATGCGTGTATGTTATCGAAATATATTCTCCAATTGAAAATAATGTCCACACTCGTCTTGAAAAGGCACACCTTTTGATGGGTGGCTAGTGACCGGTAGCTGCAATATTTATTTACATCCAACACACACCGATGAACACAAACACATTTTTGTGGGTAGGTATATCACATTTATTTATGCACATGCACATTATAGGTGCGCCACTCCAACTTGTTCACGCAGCGCCACTCCAACTCTACTCATACAAGGCCATAGTGTAAACATTCAGAGTCGCGACCCAGCGAATGAGGTTGTTGGTGTTGCTTACATATTCTGATTCAAGGATAGACTTGTGCCGGTATGACTTCACAACTCGTGGTGACGCAAGATTATTGTGACGCCATATGTATTAATATCAATATTTTTCCAATTATGACAAATTGGTACCTTTTTCTCTCGCAAAAACGAATGTCAGAACCGTAATCACACTCGTTTCCATCATTCCACGTACTTTTCCCAATGTGTACCGGTTCCGGTTTTTGACTGGATAGCTGGATTTTGACTGCTGCAAAGACAATTTTTACGATTTTACGATAAACTGGGAACGCACGGGGGGGGATACTTGTATTGAATGCCCCCCCCCCCCCCCAGATTCCTGTGGGGGGGGGGGGGGGCATTTGCCCCTAATGCCCCTCCCCCTGGATCCGCCAGTGGCTTGTTCCTACCCTTGTTAAAGTTTCGCTCAGGTCAATATTGAGGTCACCAGAGGACATCAAAGATCAACTTTTCCAAGTTAAGGATTTCGCTCCAGAAACACCCCAAACATCTCGGGAACTCTGATAGCTTGGATCAAACGGAGAAAGGCAATCGAAAGCTCTTGAAAATGTTATCACTTAGGTGTCCTCAAATTGTATATAAGGTCCAGAGTTTAGACTCCAGAGCAGACTGGTTATTGATTCTACTCTGATTGAATCGATTGGAATCGTTCAATCAAAATTCTTTAATTGAAAAAATCGATTCACCACCAGATATTTTGATTCATGAATCGTGATTGTATCAAAACCCGCATTGAATCAAAGCTGATTTAATCAAAAGATTTAACGATTCTTCACGTTTCAAGTGCACATGGTAAATTGTGCAAATGCAAATGCAGTCCCAGTAGCTACATTCATTTACACTGAAATATGATTGCTGTAACAATGTTTTAATAATCATATATATGTATGTTCCCGTTATTATTGACTAGCGGGGTACCCGGCGTTGCCCGGGTAAACAAAAATAGATTCTCCCTCACTATGCCAAGGCCACGGTCATGAATCAAATTGTAGTGCGCTCCTCCCAGTATGCTGTAAGGCCACGGTCATGAATCTAATCCAATTTTAGAGCGGTCCTTCCAGTATGCCAAAGGCCACAGCAATTAATCTAATTTTAGAGCTTTCCTCTCAGTATGTCATACGGCCACGGCAATTAATATAATTTTTTAGCGTTCCTCTCAGTATGCCATAAGGCCACGGCCATGAATCTAACTTTAAAGCGCTCTAGTAGTGCTCTAAATTTATATTTCTCCCCCCACTATGCCAAGGCCACAGTCATGAATGTAATTTTAGTGCGCTCCTCCCAGTATGCTGTAAGGCTATGGGCATGAATCTAATATAATTGTAGAGCACTCCTCCATGTATGCCATAAGGCCATAGCAATTAATCTATTTTTTTAGCGTTCCTCTCAGTATGCCATATGCTAATTGTAGAGCTTTCCTCTCAGTATGCCATAAGGCCACAGCAATTCATATAATTGTACAGTGCTCCTCCCAGTATGCCATAATGCCGGCCACGGCAATTAATCTAATTTTAGAGCACTCCTCCCGGTGTCCTATAAGGCCACGGCCATGAATCTAATTTTAAGCGCTCTATTAGTGCTTCAAATTTATATTTCTCCCCCAATATTGCCAAGGTCACGGTCATGAATCTAATTTTAGTGCGCTCCCCCTAGTATACCGTAAGACCACGGTCATGAATCTAATCTAATTTTAGAGCACTCCTCCTAGTATGCCATAAGGCCACAGCAATAATCTAATTTTAGAGCACTCCTCCCAGTATGACATAAGGCCACGGTCATGAATAATTTTAGAGCGTTCCTCTCAGTATGCCATAAGGCCACAGCAATGAATCTATTTTTAGTGCTCTCCTCACCAGTATACTGTTAGGCCACGGTCATCAATCTAATAGAATTTTAGAGCATTCCTCCCAGTATGCCATAAGGACACGGTCATGAATCTAATTTTAGAGCGTTCCTCGGGATGCGTAAGGCCACGACAATAATCTAATTTTAGAGCATTCCTCTCAGTATGCCATAAGGTCACGGCAATGAATTAATTTTAGAGCGTTCCTCTCAGTATGCTATAAAGCCACGGCAATTCATCTAATTTTAGAGCATTCCCTCTCAGTATGCCATAAGGCCACGGCAATTAATCTAATTTTAGAGCATTCCTCCCAGTATGCCATAAGGCAGGGCGGCGTATTTTAACCTAGTAACTGGGGTGGCAATTGCCACCCCAGTCATGAAGAATGCCACCCCAGTGACGGCACTTTTCCATCCCAGTTAAAAAGATGCTGGAACACCCCTCTCGGCGATAAAGTAGCCCCGGCAGAGTTAGGTGCTTTTAGAAACGCTATATTCTCAGTTAGCCGCTCTGCAGTTAGGTGCTTTTTAGAAACGCTATATTCTCAGTTAGCCGCTCTGCAGTTAGGTGCTTTTTAGAAACGCTATATTCTCAGTTAGCCGCTCAGCAGTTAGGTGCTTTTTAGAAACGCTATATTCTCAGTTAGCCGCTCTGCAGTAGGTGCTTTTTAGAAACGCTATATTCTCAGTTAGCCGCTCAGCAGTTAGGTGCTTTTAGAAACACTATATTCTCAGTAGCCGCTCTGCAGTTAGGTGCTTTTTAGAAACGCTATATTCTCAGTTAGCCGCTCAGCAGTTAGGTGCTTTTAGAAACACTATATACTCAGTTAGCCGCTCAGCAGTTAGGTGCTTTTTAGAAACGCTATATTCTCAGTTAGCCGCTCTGCAGTTAGGTGCTTTTTAGAAACGCTATATTCTCAGTAGCCGCTCAGCAGTTAGGTGCTTTTAGAAACGCTATATATCTGGCCGTTTTAGCATAGTCATGCTCAGGGGCGGAACTTTATATCTCTTTGGGATGGCCCGAGCCCCCCCCCCCCCCCCCCAATGCTGAGCTGAGCCCCCCCCCCATGCTGTTCCAGGCCCCCTCAATGTTTTTCAAAATGTGTCCCCTTCCAAAATTGCCAGAACTGCTCGTAAAGATTGGTCTGTTTTGAATGTTGCGTATTTCATTACATCAAGATGTGATTCCATCTTAGGAGTATTCCATCTTAGAAGTATACGAGCATTGTGATTCATCTGCGACTGCTTTTTCGATTATGATATAATTGATAAGTTGGTAGCAAGGATTGTCTTCTGCTAACAAGTCCGTAGATACAAGGTTTAAGCTTTCAGGTTAGCGAATAGCAGAAGGGGAGTATGAACAATTGCCATCGGGGTGCTCTGATTAAATGGTGTTAAATGGAATTTCTTGTAAATTTCTTGTTTGCCTGGAATAGGGCTGATAATCATAATCATCATAATCATATATTTCGCCAATGATCCACGCAATCCATTAGGTGTTTTTTCACTATGACACGTCAGTCCGCTAAAATAATACATAGGGATGTGATAGGAACGACTGCCTTGAGGGATGAACCGAACACACGGACAACGAGAACACAACCTAAAATGAAATGATACAAACAAATACAGATAAAAATAAAAATGCTGAAAACAGCAGCTAATATAGCAGTGCAGAGCGATACACATACTACTAAAACGACTAAAATATATAAACTGCCATAGCCTAAATCAGGTCACATCGCGTGATAGCACAGCGTTCTTCAGTGCTTTTCGAGGCGGTACATTTGGCTCGACGTGTAAATCATTCAGGAGTTTCACACCGCGGTAACACAATCGGCGCCTGCCAGTCTCTGTCCGTATCCGTGGTAGAGTGCGGTGGGTCGGATAGTTAATGCAGCCTTTTTGGCTCCCTGGTATTGCAATATCCTAAATACCCAACATCCGTGCTAAAAGAATACGTTTGATACGGAGGAACATCGAGGGAATCGAGCCATCAAAGGCCATCGGACCATCGTCCAGGGGGGCTTAGGGGGTCATGGCCCCTCCAGGTTAACCGAGATCGGCCTGAGAGGGTCCTTGGTTGACCTAATGAGCCCTTGGTCAGCCTGAGCGGGCCTCGTTGAGCCTGGAGGGGAACTTCGGTTAGCCCCCCCCCCGTCGCAAAACCCTGGATGCGCCCCTGAACTTGAGGGAGTCCTCCTTCGTCCGTCGGAGGGGTCCCAGTCGGCCTGGAGAGCCATTGTTCGGCCTGAGGCCCTCGGTCGGCCTCAGGGATCCCTTGTCGGCGTGAGTTGTCGGCCTGGAGGGGGCCTCGGTAGGCCTGGATGGGAACTCTGTCGGCCTGAGGGGGCCCTCGATCGGCTTGAGGGAATTTCGGCCGGCTTGGGCGGCCTGAGGAGCTTTTGTTCGGCCCGAGGGGCTCTTTGTCGGCCTGAGGGGGCCTCAGTCGGCCTGAGAGTCTTAGTGGGTTTGAGGTCGGCCTGAGGGGCCCTCGGTCGGCCTGGAGGGTGACTCGTTCGGTCTGAGGGGCCCTCGGTCGGTTTTAGTGAACCTCGATCGGCTTCAGGGGCCCTTAGTCGGCATGAGGAGTCCTTGTTCGGCCTCAGTGCCAATCGGCCGGCTTTGAAGGGGGTCTTTGGACTGAGAGCCCGTCTGTCGGCCTGAGTGGCCCTCGGTATGCCTGAGGGAACCTCGGTCGGCGTGAAGGGGCCCTGAGTGGACCCTCGGTTTGCCTGAGTGGCTCTCGTTTGGCCTGAGGAGGCCCTCGGTCGGCCTGAGAGCCTTGCAAGGGGTTTTTCGGTCTGAGGGACCCTTGGTCGGCCTGGGGGCTCTCGTGCGGCCTGAAGGGGCCCTCGGTTTGCCTGAGGGGCCCTTAGTCGGCCTGAGTGGCCCTCGGTCGGCCTGTAGGGTCCCTAGTGTGCCTGTGGGGCTCTTCTGTCGGCCTTAGAGGGCCGACAGAAGTCGGCTCGAGTGGCGCTTGCCATTTGCCGAAATTGTGTTGCTGTCCTTTAAACAAAACTACAAAAAAATATGACCGAAATATCAATGTCAATGAATTAGTAATTGGTCAATTTTATGGGCTGTAATATAGAAATTGGTGGAAAATTTTGGGTATTTTTCCCTGTGTGAAACGGACAAAACGGCTCCATCATTGTATTAATTGTAACAGTTTATAATACGTTGATTATATACTAATCATACTTTATATTATATATATATAGTATTGGGCATTTAGTTTCAATTTGAATTTTGAGCATTCGGCCGTTGCCCCCCCCCCCCCGATTTCATAAAGTTCCACCACTGGTCATGCTGATCTTGCAGTCGTCGGCATTAGGACTGGCTCGTGCCGTCGCCTGGTAAACTGTTATGTTACCGCCCGGCCGACTGTTATCTTATGGACGGCCGGCTGGCTAATGACCGGAACCATCGTCGGCTAATGACCGGAACCATTGTCGGCTGAGTGCGCGTGACGGTGCAGTCTCTGTTGAGTCAGGCGCCTCGCCCAGTCAGAGACTGATGATGGTCCCAGCAAAGAGCGGCGCAGCTGTCAGTGGCGGCAGCGTCTGCGCACATTGATACGATCCACATGATAATTGACCTCGCACGCTGCCCGTGCTGGGTCCATAAGGCCGGAATCCGGAAGACTCGCCAAATTAATCAAAAACTTTTTAGACAACAGAACTTTTGATGTAAGGTGCGGCAACACATATTCTCCAAATCAAAATCAGGACCACGGTGTCCCACAGGGATCGTTCCTCTCCCCAACCCTATTTTTAATAATGATTAACGACATTTTCAGTAATATTAATAAGATCGACAAAGGTCTCCAATTTTCAATGTACGCGGATGACTTGGCGGTGTGGTTCTCCCACTCCAGCGTCGAACAAGCCAGCAAAATTGTACAACTAGTACTCATTGATATAAAGGTATGGTGCGACCAATGGGGTCGGGAAATTGCTCCAAGTAAATCGGCGTCCCTAATTTTTTCGAAAAAACCTGCATATGTGGAACCCTACATTCCATTAAAATATAACAATAAAAATATCCCTTTCGTCAAATCATTCAAGCACCTGGGAATAACGTTAGACACTCGTCTCTCGTTCATCCCACACTTTAATGATTTAGTGCAGAGATGTACGCGACGAATTAACATTATGAAGTCATTATTAGCTGGTCGAGAGTGGGGCGCAGATCGTTCCACTCGCCTCCAGTTATACACTTCTCTAATACGCCCAATCCTGGACTATAATGCATTCTTATTTGACGATATATGTTCCAAACAAATAAAAAAACTCCAAACTGTCCAAAACACTGCCTTGCGGATCGTGCTGGTGCCTGTCGCACCACCAACACCACAAACTTACACATCGACACAAACATCCCCACACTCTGCCGCCGACGCAAATACACATTACTCACTCTCAGTACTACTCCAGAGCAAGTTCACACCCCACACGCCCAACATTCCACATCTTAAATCACCCCGCACCCACAAGACGACAAACACTACTACAAAAACGACACCCACTCATCAGTCACAGAATCAGACAAATACTCACACTATTCAACATTTCACACATTAAAGGAATAGTTCACCTTCAACATGGGTTTTGAACTGAAATAGCAGTTTTGTAGCCCGTGTTGAGAAATCCTTATCTGGAACTTTTCTTGGCTGAAAAGACTCTCCAGCCGAAGATATTTGACTTTTTGGCGAAGGAATACGGCGCATATATGATGTACCGTACCGTCTGAAAGTGCCAGCACTGCCATGGAGCATGTGCAGACCAATAACGCACACCATAAAATCAATAATTTACAACCTTCTGTCCTGAATTGGAGCGATGTAGAACCATTTTTAAACACTAAAAAGAAACTGTATTAAAAATATAATAAAATCGTGTTCTGAAAAAATTCCGAAGGTGAACTATTTCCTTTAACACAATGCCAACGCCACCACTCACACCTCACTGGCTCGACACAACACCAGACACACACCGCCTCTTCACACACAACAAAAACAGTCACGGCGGCAGAGACACACACACTCTTCCACGAACACAAAGAACAACACAACACATACATATACACAGACGGCTCACGGGGCGACGGCCGAACCGGTGGTGCATACTTCTCAAACAGTTAAAAATAACTTCAGACTTCCCGACACAAATAGCGTATATACAGCGGAATTGTCATCCATCTTATTAGCACTAATATATGTCAGAAAGGAAAAACTTAAGGAAGTAGTCATTTGCACAGACTCGTCCGCCTCGCTCTTTGCCATTTCCTCGATTAGTGACTGTAGAAATCCGATAGTATTTAAAATTAGACAGCTAATTAAGTATTTAAACAGCAAAAACAGCAGCATCAAATTCCTCTGGATCCCAAGACACGCCGGTATCCCGGGAAACGAGGAATCCGACAGACTAGCGAAATTAAGCCAGAATTACCTTCAGAAAACCATCTTCCAAGCCCTGTATCAGACGTTCTAAATTATATAAATGCTCAACTTAGCATATTGCGCCAGCGCGAGTGGGATGCTGCTCCGCATTTTTATCTTCATCCGATCAAGCCAAAAGTCCAACATTTTATATCTAGTCACCAGAATTGAAGAGAAAAATAAATAGTATTGTCACGCCTCCGCCTCGGTCATACAAAAATTACTCATTATTATATTATAGATAATCTTCCGCCACCAAATTGCCAACATTGCCCAGGTTATCCGCGCTACACAATTAAGCATTTACTAATTACTTGCCCAGCACACAACGACAAACGCCCGAAAATTATTAATTACACGCAACAAAATCGCATCACATTAAATCTTCAAACGCTGTTAGGTGATAATTATCCTGAATTGATAGGCCTCCTCTTTGATTTTCTCTACCAAACACGTTTAGTTAATCAAATATACCGGTTTTTTTTGGCCTAGCGCATTTTTGGCTCTCCGCGCAGGTTTTTTCCCCTTTGCGTTAGACGCTGTTTTTATTATTCAGGACTTTTCTCCCAGCTAAATACATCCCACAACCAGGTCTCGCCGGGGCGCCGGTAATTCCCCCCCCCCCCCCCGGAAAATGGCTATAGGCCGGTCCGGGGAAAAACTGGAGAGGCGGTGCCGAGTACAACTGTGCCGAGTACAACTGTCGTGACCGCAATAAAAATCCGGCTCATAACGGTGTTGGCGGCGACCTTTGGACGAGGCATATGACGTCACTCTAGCCGGGCAGTGGAGGAGGTAAGCAGTCTGGAGCTGACCCTCGTGGTACGAACATCTTGCCTCTCTGCTGCTGAGCTAGCTCTCTGTTGTCTCTCTGTTGGCAAATTGAACCGGTGGTGTGCCTAACGCGACTAGTGCTGCCTCGCTTGCCAATATCATCTCTGCCGTCGACCTACTGTTTTACCAGTCAGCAGGGAGGAGTCGAGACACTCAACACAACAACAACAGAACACCGCCGTGTTACAGTGGTGCCGTGTGACCCGGATTACTTCTAGACGCTTCTATGTCCGGACCCTGCTAGGAGAGCCATCAGACAGCCCAGCATCACCTTCCAGATACCGACGGAGCCGGTAAGAAAGGAGGACTAAAAGGACCCGGCTCGGCCCAACCTGAGTCGCTTCTACACTGCACAGCACGCCAATCCCAACGGTCAGTGCGAGGGCTGGAACACCGTCATTCCCGCCATCAACCTGCTAGTCAGCACATCGTTTGCCTTTTCCCAGACCTGCCCATACCATCAGGCCCATTTCTGCCGGAGGTCGAACATAACTCGCCAGCACAGCTGCGTCTGCCACTATCAGCCAGACGACCATCGCTGCACCGACTGTGGGTACTGTCACACCTGTGGGTACGACTTGGTGACGACATCAACTAAGTTGTTCCATCGCTGTACCTGGGTCTACTGCCTGAGCCGGTGCTGCGGATTCAGCCACACAGGCCGACAGTTCCGCGACACACAGAGGAAGCACCTATACCTACATGCCAGACAAGCTGAGACCCGCCGCGCTGTCGGAACACCACCCGGCCAGATCGGTCACCCCGTATGGTGCACTGCCAAGGATCGAGACATCGCCCATACGCTTGAAGAACCGCGCACTGGGGTGCGCGGTTCTTCAAGCGTTACAGCCCGTCTAGCCCACCGCCAACCCTGACACGTGCCCGGTTCCGTCCAACAACCGCTGGCCGAGCTCGGACACAACAGTCACTGGCGCAACCGAGCAACCTCACCGGAGCATCAGTGGAACCAGCTTCATCAATACCTCATCGCATCTACCCGCCGAGCTGTACGCATCACTCAGCTCGGTATAAATTGTCGCTGCCAACAAGACGCCGCCACTGACTCAGTAGCCCCGCCGACAAGACAAGAAACGTGCAGAGGAGCACGCGGCGCAGTGCAACTGTGAGTCGCCGGCCAGCCCTGTCCGTCCATCTCTCGCGCCAAGCGAGCCAGGATGGACGTGCCTCTGGTCAGGATCAACAACGCCGACGCAGCCCAAGCACGGGCCACCAGCTCAGCGACAGCCCAGGCCCCCAACGAAGACGAGTGGTGAGAGGAACGTCACAGCAGCTACCTTGGGCCAGATAGTCAACAGGCAAGTGCCTCACACCCACCCCTGTTGATAGCGAAAAATTAGACTCTCAAACTCAAACTAACGTAATGGAATCAAGAGCAATGGTGGAACAGATGGCACATTGTGTCAAAAGTCTCGGAAATAAGCTAGCATTGTCACAAACATTAACGCACAGCAAAAAGGCCACTTTTGATGGATCAAATGCCGATGCTTTCTCAAAATGGATGTTGGACATGGACGACATTCATGCTGCTGTAGACGGTGACGACCAACAGACTTTGTAGGCCGCTTCCCAAATGCTGAAAAGGACGGCAAGTGACTATTACCAAGAGGTAAAAGACAGACTTAACACATGGGCTCAGCTGAAAGAGTTGATGATAACCCACTACTCCCATCTGCACTGGTAACTCGTTCAAAACAAAAGCTTCGGAACGCCTTGCAGCATGTTACAGAATCCGTCTCGGAGTATGCTGAGAGAATCCGTTCACTGGCCAACCCAGCCTATGCAGACAGAATCACTGAGTCGGAGGTCATTGAAACCAGGGTAATAGAACAACGGGTAGAACATTAAGGAATGTAACGCCGAAATGAATTAGACAAGATATAATTTGTATCGTAATAGTTTTGTCTATTATAAATTAATGGTATTGTTTGCTAACAATAACTTCTATTTCCATAGATTACATCTTTATTTATTGAATTAAACGCCAGCAAATACACGAAGTAGTAGTCAAAGTAGTGTATTTACAGTACATATAGTAGCATTTGGAAGCGATCATATTAAATTCTACTACGAAGTAGCAGTCGGAGTAGTGTATATTTCAGTACTGTAGTGGAATTTGGAAGCGATCAGCGGTCGTTCCGACATTTTTTAACCCCTAAGCCCATTTCACTCCTTTAAACCCGGAATATCGAAAAATGATAAATAAAAACGTAGCTAAGGCTTGTAGCTATCTGTTCCAGAAGTCAGATTTAAAATATGTACCATAGGTTACGAGCCAGCTTCGTCTGAAAATCATCGATTTAACATGGGAACCCTATGGTGTAGTAGGTTTTTAACGCCCAAACGCCCGAGTGCTGCCAACCGTTACTGGTGGGGGCTGATTGAAACAGTGACCAATGCCTTCATAAACGGACTCCGAGATAGACGCCTCCAAAACAGCATAGCTAGCAAATGCCAAACAACCTGACTGGCGCTTACAACCATGTCATGTCTGAGCAGCGCATCAGCGAACACTTGTCCATGTTCAATGACAATACGTCTGCCCATGGAGTGCAATGCGATTGCAAAAATGACCGACACCATGGAACATAAACTGGACACTGCAACGGAGACGCTGGCAAACATCTGCCTAGTACTATCGACCCGACAGCCGCCGCAACAACCTCCATTTCAGGTCCAGCGACAGGTATACCAGCACTACCAGCAGCAGCCTCCCCGTCTGCCCCCACAGCGGTACCATCAGCAGCCTACCCGTCTGCCCCCACAGCGGTACCAGCAGCAGCCTCCCAGTCTGCCCCCACAGCGGTACCAGCAGCAGCCTCTCCGTCTGCCCCCACAGCGGTACCAGCAGCAGCCTCCCCGTCTGCCCCCACAGCGGTACCAGCAGCAGCCTCCCCGTCTGCCCCCACAGCACTACCAGCAGCAGCCTCCCCGTCTGCCCCCCACAGCGGTACCAGCAGCAGCCTCCCCGTCTGCCCCCCACAGCGGTACCAGCAGCAGCCTCCCCGTCTGCCCCCACAGCGGTACCAGCAGCAGCCTCCCCGTCTGCCCCCACAGCGGTACCAGCAGCAGCCTCCCCGTCTGCCCCCCACAGCGGTACCAGCAGCAGCCTCCCCGTCTGCCCCCCACAGCGGTACCAGCAGCAGCCTCCCCGTCTGCCCCCACAGCGGTACCAGCAGCAGCCTCCCCGTCTGCCCCCACAGCGGTACCAGCAGCAGCCTCCCCGTCTGCCCCCACAGCGGTACCAGCAGCAGCCTCCCCGTCTGCCCCCACAGCGGTACCAGCAGCAGCCTCCCCGTCTGCCCCCACAGCGGTACCAGCAGCAGCCTCCCCGTTTGCCCCCACAGCGGTACCAGCAGCAGCCTCCCCGTCTGCCCCCCACAGCGGTACCAGCAGCAGCCTCCCCGTCTGCCCCCACAGCACTACCAGCAGCAGCCTCTCCGTCTGCCCCCCACAGCGGTACCAGCAGCAGCCGCCCCGTCTGCCCCCACAGCGGTACCAACAGCAGCCTCCCCGTCTGTCCACACAGCGGTACCAGCAGCAGCCTCCCCGTCTGCCCCCGCAGCACTACCAGCAGCAGCCTCTCCGTCTGCCCCCACAGCGGTACCAGCAGCAGCCTCCCCGTCTGCCCCCACAGCGGTACCAGCAGCAGCCGCCCCGCTTGCCCCCACAGCAGTACCAGAACCGGTTCGAAAACCGTCCCCCGCCGCGTCGCCCCGTCCAAAACAGACCGTCAATGGGAGCTAATGGCAATGCTTCACAGGAGTATCGCTGGACACTGGACAACCGTCCAATCTGCCATTTCTGCGGCATCCCCGGACACATACAGCGGGCATGTAAGCGAGCAGCGGCAGCCAACGCTGCCCCTCAGTCCCAGCGTCAGGGAAAAGGAGCCTCACCCAGGAAAGGATAAAACGCAAACCGCGTATATCCTACAGGTAAGTGAAAATTGCCCATACAGACATACATATTGGCACACATCAATTTATAACACTTCTCGTCACAGGCGCGCAACTTTCCCTAGTTAGCAAAAAAATTGTTAAATGTGACCCCCAGCTGGTCAAACCTACTCAAAGCGCGTACAATTTTGGAATGGAACATTCTACGGTTCACATGGTTATCCTAACTCCTTACTTTCCCCAGCACATGCTTGGCACGTTTACAACGGCTTCGGGCCAGGTGAAGCGCCAGAGGCACTGGCAAGATATCGTCCTCGCCCAGCAGCTAAGACTGGCCAAGCAGGACACCACTCCGAAACAGCTTTGTCACGGGCTTTACGCTAATCAACAACGGGCAACGCGAGGTGAGACGGTGAGTGCATGGGTGGATCCACGGTACTTAGAATACTAGGTAGCGCCGAGTGCCGGCCTTCAACACAGGCCTATGTGTATCACTTTTTTCAGCTGGTATTTGCAAGCTAAAAAAAATAAGTAAATTATGGATATCAAAACAACTTAAGTGTTACATTCATATTATAAAATAATATACACAAAATAAAGCGATTGGAATTTGAATTCTTATTTTAAAAAAAAATGCAGCGTGGTGGCTCTTTCAAATGACTGCAATGTGAAAATTAAAAAAGTTTTGGGCAGAAATTTGAATGTATATATGCAATGGTAAATGAAGAATAAATCTAAACACGTTAATTATTTGCTAAAATAACAAGTAAAAAGACATAAAATCGATTTACCAAGGGGCAACACAAGCCTAAAGAAAAACTTATTGTGATTAAAGCATTGTTTGTTCAAAAACGAAGAGGTGTCGTGGCTGGAAAAAAAACACATCTGACTTAGAATTTAACTGGCTTTTAAGTGATATATACATTATTCGAAAAATTACTAAGCAGTTTTATCTATTGGCTTGCAAAGCCAAGGGTGCTATGTGTAAGTATGCTGGGTTGCAGAGCTTTTGGTAAAACCAGGGAGTGTCGTGGCTGGAAAAAAATAGTAAAAGTGTAAAATTTCATAAGCTTTAATATGTAGTGCAAAAATTTGAAAACATTAGTAAGCGTTTTTCTCAAATTAACTTAAAAGATAGACGATTTTTCAGTTTGCCGTATTGAGACCTACGGCGATGTTTCTGAGCAGTGCACACAGCGTGATCTGGACCATTGACCAATCAGCGCCGGGTTAAGTCATTGCTGATTGGTTGACAGTGCCGATAACACTGCACGCGTATCGTAGAGATCATTGCCAGTGGTCACACCCGAGTTATTTTTTGCCATGTTTGTTTTTTGACCGAGTAGGTAGGAGGTGTGAGGCTCAGATGTGAGAGGGTACTGTGATTTAATATGCGTTTACGAAACATTGTCGTGGCTTGAAAATGTTACAATGAAATACAAATTTAACGGGCTTTTAAATTATGCATGATTTATTCGACAACTTTTGAGGTACCATCTTTTATGTGGCTTCAAAGTCCGTGTTGTGATGGTCAATTTTGAGTTCACAATTCAATGAATGCTCAGTTAAAGTTTGTTAATAGGTATTGTCAGATTGAGAAATAATAGACTATAGGTATGGAAAACAACCATTACTGTCATATTTTACATACTTTGGAGTTTGGCACCATATGAAACTGCCAGTGGCGGGGCAAGAAGTTTGCAAACATGCAAACAGAGCATGCCACCTGCTCTTCAGACCGCTTCCCCTGACTGGCTAAGTCAGGTTGGGTTTCTGCAAATTGCCATAGCCATGGGAGGAGAAGGAACCCTCCTGTAAATGGGTGCAAACAGTAGCATACTAAATATTAGGTTGTGCAGGTCATGACCTGGTCCTCTGGACCTGTGGCGCCCATGGCCATGCCTGATGCCAGTATGCAAAACGTGGCAAGTTTCGACGAGTTCTCGTCGGGGCAGGGTTGGCACCAGCACATCAAAATTGGGGCAGGTTTGGAAATTTGGGGGCAGCTTTTAAATTTAGGGGCAGAATTGTAAATTTAGGGGCAGCTTTGGGAATTTTGGACAGGTTTTGACTTTTTGGGGCAGAAGTAACAATGTACTGGTCCACACTAGATAAAACAAGATCGTGATTATGACCGACTGTACCCCCGGTCGAAATTTCCTCGTCTGGAAAAAAGGAAAAAATCCTGCCCCAAATGGGGCAGCTTGCTGTCCCATTAGGGGCAGGATTTGGGTTGCCCCAAATATCTTGTTGATGTTCCTGCCACATTTTGCATACTGGTGGCCATGCAATGTTGGCGCCCCTCTGACCAATGACGGTGCCACAGCGCCACTCTGTGTTAGTTAATTTCGCAGGCCACCAATATTGGTGGTGTCTGTCGATTGGGTGGGGCCCCTCAAGGCATTAGGCAATGACCTGGTCCTTTGTGAATTTATGTGTACACCACTGGGTGCAAATGTCCTGTTGGGGGTGAAAGAGAATACAAACAAAGGAGTCATCTAAACAATCGCCGTGGCAGCTCACGCAGCTGACGGCGCTGCTGGCCTGACCTAGCGTGGCTGTGCCGCAGCAGGACATCGTCACCGTGATGCTCGCCAAGCTGGCGCTGAAGAAGCGGCACCCGTTGACGGCGGCGCGCTCTGTCAAGACGCTGGCCGTCGTGTTCAATAAACAGCCCGATGCCGAGACCGACCATCTGCTCAAGAGGCTCACCAAGACGGGCGCACGGGAGGGCGGGGGCGCCGAGGCGGAGGCGGAGGCGGCGGCTATGGTGGTGCTCTGGGGCGCGCTGGCCAAGCGTCTGGTGCTGCGCGACCACGGCCAGGCGGCCTACTTCGTGCGCTGGCTGGCGGACTGGCTGGCAGATGAGACGGCCGGAGACGCTGCCGTCGCCGCCTTCGAGGACCTGCTGTCGGAGGTCGCGCTGCTGCGGCTCGAGAACCACTGCACCATGCGCCTGCTGCACCGGCAGTGGCTCTTAACCGTCAGCTACGACCAGCTGGCAGCCGGCTTCAGCGCCGAGGGGGCGCTGGCTTCCGCCCGGCGGCGCCACCTGCTCGCGCTGGGCGGCCAGCTGGCGGCGCTGCCGGCCAGCATGGTGTCGGCCCAGCTGGAGCGGTTGCTGCCGCCGCTGGCAGAGCTGGCTGATGACGCGTCGCTGAGCGCGGCCGTGTTGCACGTGCTGGGCCGAGCTGCCGCTGACTCGTCGACCGCGCTCGAGCCGTTGGTGGAGACGCTTGCGCCTCGCCTGCCGCGCTACGGCCTCAGGTGCTCAGCGAGCTGACCCAGTGTGTAGAAATAAACGACTGGTGCGCCCCCAGGCGGTGGAGGCCAGGAACATGTTTTGTTTGTTTGTTGGGCAGGTGGCCTGAAGTGATCGAGATCAGGGAATGGAGCTGTGATGGAGTCGTAACCGTTAAGTTACTCAGTGGGCGCATGCTGCATGTGCCATATTTGATCAGTTGTGACTTGTGATAGCTTGTTTTGAATGTTTGCTTGTAACGTTACTAATCGGGCTGCCAGCAGAGGCGTAAAGTTATGGTTCCATGTTTCTACCTCTTCTTGAAACGTCTCAGAAATATATGGCATAGCCAGAGAAACACTTGCAGAGGCAATGGACGGTAACCTTGAGTCTTGACGAGGATATAGTTATGTCGGACACTGCCTTCATCGGAGGCCTGTTCACGACCACCTGCGGCTCGGCGGTTTCCAGCAGGCTCGACCCCCGCCCATTTCATCATGAACACACGGACATTTCATCCTGCGGTTCTCCGTGCCAACCGCACCCCACCGGCTGCCGACGACTGCTGACCGCCGAACCGCAGCCAACCGCAGGGTCCGTGAACAGGATCCGAACTCCACTTCTCTGGTTCAGCTTTACTACATATGTGTTACTACATATTGTCATCATAACGCCAGATTAAAAAAAAAACAGAACCTAAATGATCTGTGATTTTGCAATCTCGTTTTGGGTCCATTTAAATTAACTTCATTATCAATATTAACATACTTTATCCTCAAATTATTCGACAAATTAATTAAAAGCCAAAATTGTTTCGGCTATATTCGGGCATTGCCCTTTATCGACCGAATCCCGATCCCGAAATAACTTAATTATCACAACCTTGACGAATGCGAGATTCTCGAATCCCGACAAAGTATTGTCCGTCATAAATTTGATTTGAATGAGTGTCGCCTGTGATTTGTAAAATAGGTATAATGTTCATCTTTAATGGTTCGTTCCGTAATACCCTCCTTCCCGTTCTCCCCTCCAGCCTCCCCCTCCCTCCCTCACGGGCAGAGCGCCGTGAGGTCAGAGACCGGTCCTCACGGTCAGACCGATCAGAGCGCGGCAGCACGTGCCGCTGCCCCGGCTGCTTTCGTAGAAACAGTAGACATAGACATAGACATATTAAGGCCATCCACGATAAGCTCATGGCTATTACGGCCCCTCGTCTGAGGCTAAAACGGTCAATACAGTAGTCAGAGGCTAATACAGTAGCTATACCGATGCGCTCTTGCTAACACATGATAGGAATATACGGCAACAGTTAAATTATCTGAATTCAATGCATTATTCATGGAAAGCAAACCACAGAAACTTTTGCGGGAAAGCAGCATCATTTTAAGCAGAAAATTGTATTGGTTGTATCGGCTAATGCGTGATTGAACATGTGCTTACATAAAATATTAATCTGGCGCAATCCTAATCATATATTTTTTTTTCTGGACGTGGCGATGGGTGGAAGGACTTCCAGTGCAGCAGTAAGTGTATTCAGATGGACTGAATCCAAATACAGGCTACGGTGACTGTGATACAGGCAGTATTTAAACGAATGCATTTAATCGAATTATAAGAGTGTAGCAGTCGCAAAGTTAGTCACATCATTACTATATTACTTACTATAACTATATACAATCACAAATATATATATAATATATAATTATATATAATCAGCATTCAACAGTGGTATTCAGGGCGTCGAATACTGCCACTCGGTGGTCTGTGTGACCACTAAACTTGCAGCTCTACTGCGACGACGAGCTAAAATCCGAGAAAAAGTTTAACCGTAGCCAGCTGAACGGGATTTTCGCGTGACGTCACAACTCGGCGCCCCGCTGGGTGGATCCAAGGCTATAGAACAATATATATCGTTCCTACGTTAGCATTTCTTCACTAGATTCTAGGTTTTATACCACATGTTTTTAGTTTACTCCCAGTGCATTAAAATGTATAAATTATGTTCTTACAAAACAGACAAATGCTGGCGTACTGAATTCAAAGAGTGAAATAATATAACTAAATATTTCTATTTTATTTGAATTGTTTCAAAATAGTGAGGCAGACATTGATATTTAAAACATACTAAGAAAATACTAAGAAATAATCATACTAATAATCAATATCTAAGAAATCAATCATAATACAAAATAAACCATGTTTGCCAGATGTTGAATTAGGTGAGTCGCGGTGGTTGCCATGGTAACAAAAACCTGCATGGCACCACCGCTTCTGCGGGTGCGCTGATTGGTGGTATTGACGCACCGTCTATAAAGGCGAAATCTGACGCTTATTACAGTCAAATAAGCTGAAAGTGACCCCTATTGGAAGGCGTGCAGGGTTCCATCAAACAATTTCTTGGGCACAAATTTGACTCCATTTTACCAAGATATGAACAGGCAAGGCCTTTGGCATCACAGTTATGTATCATCTGCTAAACGAACTATTTTAGAAATGCTTGAAATTGCGACCCGAATACAACCTATTTTCCCGTAGCCCAACATGCTAAAGCCGACTCGCGGTAGAATTGGTGACGTCACGGATCAAGTTTTGCCAGGCAAATTGACTGGGGCTGGGTGGATCCAGAGCACACAGTAGGTACTAGTGATGTCATTCGGTAACCAACATTTTGGTATACCCAAAAATTCCAATACCGAATTGGTTATTGGTTGGTCAGATATAAAAATTTAGGTATGTTTCGGTCAAGCAAGTCAGCGATATTCATCAGACCGGCCACCTTTTGTTGCAGGAATTTCGGCATGTTCTGCAGGTATCCAGCTGGGAAATAAGAATGCCAGACAATTAATTTGGATTCTGATCATCAATACTTATTGAGTACTATTGTACTTATTGTATTATTGAGGTATTTCTTTCCCTAAAAAAATACACTTGCATATGCAACGCTTGCCAACCTTACACCAATATTGAAAGTCGGTCAAAAATCGGTCATTTTCGGGTTGGGAAAAATCTGTTTGGTTTCGGTTAGCATAGCTACAATGAAATTGGTATCGGTTTGGTCAAGTTTCAGGAATTTTCGGAAAATGATATCACTAGTAGGTACAGTATGCACAGTGTAAGTGATGTCCATTCTTTAGTGATGATGGTTGAATGAGTGTACGTTCCATCTCCCGCTAAACTCTATGACAACTTCGGTATGTTAATTGTGACGTCAGACAACCTTTATTGTGATTGACGCCAAGAAGGCGATCACTCCTAGTGCCGCCAGAGAATGGGGAGTGGGAACAGGTTTGCTCGAGTTTTTTTTCCTCACTAGATTCTAGGTTTTATACCACATATTTGTAGTATACTCCCAATGCATCAAAATGTATCAATTATATTCCTACAAAAAAAAACCAGACAAACGTTGGCGTACTGAACTCAAACAGTGAAATAATACAAAACTAAATTTCCGTTTGATTTGAATTGTTGCAAAATAGTGAGGCAGACATTTAATATTCGGCGTATATTGGGCGTCTGTATTATATTTATATTGCTTTGTTTATCCTTGAAAACAGGCGGGCGACCAAAATAGCAAGCGTTATACAATTATGCACTGAATAATTCGATAATACGTATTTATTTCGATCGCATACGTAATATTAGAAGGTATTCGATAATACGCATTTATTTCGATCGCATACGTAATATTAGAAGGTAAGGCCGTTTAATTTTAAATACAGAGTTGCAGGTTGTCTCGGTGGAAGTACGTGATCGGCACCATGGTATGGGGATTTCCGGTTTTCATTTGGTACATACGTAATTGTCCACTCAGATTCCACGAAACGAGCACGGAGCAAGTCAGTTCAGTTGACACTTGCGACAACTGTGTTTAGAAAGCAGAAAACGCGTTTATATTTCAACCTCGGTTTTGTATTACCTGTTGAGGCGCGCCAATAGAAGTTAAAGGGAAATTGCCACCTCGCAGGCCAATATGGAGTTTTAGTGTGTGTCGGTCGATTAAGCGTGTCCGATTTCACCTGCAAAATTTGGTTCCCGAAACTCCCCCCCCCCCATTAGATAAAAAAATACATTTGCACCACTCATGCTTACCAAGCATTCGTAAAATTGGAGTCGCCACATCACTATTTAGAATCACTTCTTTGCGGACCGTTATTTTCTTTTGAATGTTGCAAACTCAACATCACCATTCCGTCAGTGCACTTTAAAATTAAAAAGCGTATGCAGTTAATTATATTTTCAACAACCTTAGCCTCTTTCATAATAAAACAGCAATAATTGCTATGGCTCGACTTTGGGACCGTAGGAGTTATGTGACCTATACCTTATAACACATATACTTTTCAAGGTCAAGTCTCGGCGATTTCGTACGCTTCGGCTTTGGACGGGCGCCAATACCACAGTCAAACTGGATGAGAGCGGCCATCATGAATACTGAGCACAGGTGGGACCAACGTTTTGGAGTCAAAAATAAATACAAACAAATGCTTTGCCGATGCACTGCTTTAGATGCTGCATGAGCAAGTATGAGCTTGAGCATACATGATTGTTGATCCCCACCATTCATTTAAGTTGCTTTTTAGAAATCCTCCGGAGGTGACAATATCCCTTTAATAGCAATTTTGAAAGACATGTATTTTTCACGCACTACACTTCAACACCCCGCCATGCACAGTACACACGATATCGTACATGACAGGGTATGTAGGGCAGTGGCGGATCTAGGGGGGCGTAGGGGCTGAAGCCCCCTGCCATAGAAAACGGCGCCCTCGGGCACAGCGGCGCCGCGGCGCCGTTCTTACAAAGGATTTGCCGGCGCCAAAAGCGCCGTAGCGTTTTCGGGAGGCCGCCAGGGCGCCCTTGTGTCTACCGACAGCATCGTAGCCCTCTTGAAAGGCAACCTGGCACCCTCAGAAGACAGCTTGCCGCCCTCACAACGCATTATGCCGCACTCAGAAGGTACATCGCCGCCCTCGGAAGGCATTATACCGCCCTCGGAAGGCATCATGCCGCCCTCGGAAGGCATCATGCCGCCCTCGGAAAGCATCATGCCGCCCTCGGAAAACAACGTGTCGCCCTCGGAAAACATCATGTCGCCCTCGGAAGACATTTTGCCGCCCTCAGAAGATATCTTGTCGCCTTCTGAAGGCATCTTGCCGCCCTCAGAGCCAGGGTTGTGCTCGACTCAGAGTCGGTAAGTCAGATTTGACTCAACTCTGACTCAAATCAGCTTGAGTCAGAGTCGAGTCGCTTAAGAAAAATAGGGGCTCGCCTTGAGTCAGAGTTGAGTCGCTTAAAAAAAATAAGGGCTCAACTTGAGTAAGAGTCGAGTCGCTTAATCAAAATAGGGGTTTGAGTTGAGTCAGAGCGAAGTCGCATGGATGTCGCTTGAGTCAAAGTTGAGTCACCTGGATGCTGCTTGATTCAAAGCTGAGTCGACTCATCCTCTTACAAGTCAAAGTCACATCTGATATAACAAAAACAAATTGGGAGCAACTAAATAATAAAAGGGTCTAAACAATGTTCTAGAGTGCTTTTCCCACCCACAAATCAATTTTCTGTCTGCAAAAATAACTTAAAGAGTACTTAACTCATCACAAACTCTGCTGACTGCTCCTATCATAAGTGAAACAATGCAATATTAAATATGTACATAGAAATGATAACTGCAGTATATATAACCTAATAATAACCATATCAACATAACATTCTGGAATGTGCATACGAACCATGTACCATACGCGCCATTTATGTCTGAAATAAAAAGTTTGCATCACAAATTTATTGAGGTTAAGGTACTTTAAGAATGTTAATTCAACAACAGGTCACAATTCACTTTGTTTTCTAACGCAGACATAATTGTTATCTCTGAAATCCTACAGTTATCACATGACAGTTCACTCAGTTTTAAATGGTTCGAGAGCGGATACTTTCTACCACTAGCAACGACTTGACAACAAATATCAATGTAGGCCGTATCAATCATACGGATTTCCTTCCGCGCTGATGTATAGATCCTCAAATGTGTTGATGAATAGTGAGGACTGTGATTGGTAATGATACTGGTCCACATGCTAGCACTAGCTACTAGCAGCTCACAAGTTACTCTGTGAGTGTCACATATGCAATTTCTCCAAATGACTGTTTAGACCAGTTAACTTGAAAATTCCATCCGCACTTTGTATTAATTTTATGCGCGAGTTTCAGGGCGGGTTTAAAGGGTATTATAAGTTATAACCATGTTTAATATACACGTGTCAAGATTCAAGGAGTTGTGCTACAATATTGATGACGTCATATTAGACTAGACTGTCAAAGACAAGCCACTTTTCTGTCTGTTGTACCATCAGCTGACTACTCTTCTTCCATTACGGACCTCAAGAACAACAAAAAAAACTGGGTATAAATTGGGGAGTTGAATTACTGAACTAATACCAATTTGTTTCCTTATCGAATGACATTAAAGGGAGTGTGCCTACTGTTTTGAACTGTCAAAATTATTTTTCCTACGATAAGTAGCTATTGTTGTGATGGTCGGATACGATGAAATTCACATCTGGAGCCCCTTTAGTTGAATTTTCACTTATATTGTTTTCGATTATTTTTCGTTTCGATATCGAAAAAACGATTCCCACTACGGTGAAGGTAAACAGAGGTAACAAATTGATACGTGAACGACGCACCTAAGACAAGCATGATGCATGCAAGCATGATGGCCGCCCAGGCTCTGTTGTTCAGCAGCTGCTATCAGCGCACACGAGCTGTTTGTTCGAATTGCTATTGGCCGGTGATAACGATATGCTAGCAGTGTAATCGATAGTTGCAATGCCTTTAGTAGTGGGAAGCCATCTGGAGTCTACCCGATAACTTTTTGCTCCCAAGCAAATTCCTGGAGTCTTTGAATATCTCAGCAACTAGGGTGAATCTGGAGAAATGATGTAGTGGTTCAATTCAGAAAATTGTGTTCTATAGACCAGTGTCAATAACCCCAACTAAGCGATGTGAGTAGGCACACTCCCTTTAAGTATAATGGCGCAAAAAAGTGTTACAACCCAACAAGTGTTACAGTATAACATTCTGAAGTAAGTCAAAATGCATGAGTGATGTAGAAGTGTTAACTTTGAAGTGGCGGCTAGGGTCGGTGCCAATTGAAAAAGTAATAATGTTAATTATCTTTGTCACATTATAAAGGAGGATGTCAGAATTCAGATGATGTTGACATTGCATGGCAGAACATGTGGTGGAAGTTATTTTTTTTTTAGGACAGATACTATGAAGTGTTTTGTTGTGAGTTATCATAAGTCACAACATCCTGAAGCGATTTAATTGTTTGTCAAAATTTGGGAACAAAAATGTAGGGGGGGGGGGGTGAATCGTCAGCAAAAAAACTGTTGCACGGGGTGGAGGTAACAAATAATTAGAACAACTGAACACTGATTTATAGTTGTTTGTCAGGGAAAAGTTGAGGGATAATCCCCTGGCTCAAGAATGTTGACGCCCCCGTGGCGGAGCCCCTGCATTTAAGGGGTAAAACGCCTAGACCTCTGAGGCGATTACCTTTCCAGTACTTAGTCATAGTATAGTGGTAAGTCTGATGAGCTTGGCAACGGCAAACTTCATCAATATTATTTTTGGATACAATGAGGTCTGAGGTGATGTTCATAATTGCAGTGTTAGGAATGCCCTAACGGCATTGCGATGATTAATATTCTTGGCTTAGCCAATCAGTAGTGAAATCCTGACATTTAGTGGTGCTTTACCAGAAATCAGATGCTGCAAACATCCCAGTCTTAAATGGCGCAGCCAGTCAGGATTTTGAAGTGAACGCAGCTTGTCTAGATCTAGTCATATTCATCTCATATTTGGACGTCATTGGCTATAATCAATCCTATCCTGATCGTACATGTGGCATGACAACGCTGCATCACAGTGTCCACATTGCGCTGCATCTTAGCGATCCTACAAATGTATTTATATCAATGTAACCACTAACCAGTTCATAGTTATGTATTAGCCAGGTTTAGCTCAACATCATTTCATACTGCTAGTGACTGAACCGCTAGCTCCCATAATATACCTTTCTTTTTCTAACAGATGGTTTATCATTGTCAGGCTTTCAGCCAATCAAAACATTCCATTGCTTGGTCACAACAGTTTGGAATATGTGTTGAATTGTATTGAAGTTGAATGCGACAAGTTACAAAATATTACATTTTGTGGTTGGGGTTGGCAGTGGGGGAGTTACATGTCTGTGTGACACACCCTTGGAAAACGGTGGTGGATGGTTGGTTTAATTGAATTATACTAATGCGAAAGATATCAATATCGTATCATAGAGTATTGACTGATGTGTTATAAATGCAGTGTTCCTACTGCACTCTGCAGTCTATTGTCTATCTGACTGAGCAAAATTGTGTAAGTAACAAAAGGCCAGGAATTATTACTTTAACTCATAACCGTAAGTACCTATTCAGTATTCATGAATACAGCACACCGGTTAGTGTTTTACAACCTGCTAGATTGCTATCAGTATTGACTATTGAGCTTGTTGATTGGTTTGGCAACTCAATTTTAATTAACATCTGTTTTACTTTCCAGTCCAGCTCAAGAACCAACTTCAAATAAGCCTCACTCGTTTCATATTTGCATCCTCCCATATAGGACCATTAAAATCCATAGCAATTAACAATAGTGGTAAAGTAAAGATGCGTACCTGTGCTGGTGCAAAATAATAATAATAATTATTATTATTCTTCTTCTTATTATTATTATTGTTATTAGGAACATATATATTTGAATATAGCTTACAATGCAGCTGGATGCAGTAGATATTTATGATAATGCAATATGCATTCATGTGACTTGATCCAGAGTAAATAAAAATAAAGTGTTTACATATATGATATAATATTCTAATGAGTTTTTGCAAGTCAAATACATTTGAATCAAAGTCGTTAAGTTAGTTGAACTTGAGGTCAAAAATGAGTCGACTCAAGCAATTTTCACATGAGTCATCATAGTTGAGTCGACTAAACAAAAGCAAAATCCCGCTTGAGTCAGAGTTGAGTCAGGGGTAAAAGCAAATGAGTCAAAGTTGAGTCGACTAAAAAAAAATGTCCCCCTCGCTTGAGTCAGAGTTGAGTCAGGGGTAAAAGCAAATGAGTCAAAGTGAGTCGACTCAAAAAATAATTTCCCCGTTTGAGTCAGAGTTGAGTCAGAGTCCCCTTCGTAAATGAGTCAGAGACGAGTCAGTCCAAAAAAATCTGAGTC
>JAXIVJ010002490.1:0-12500 GCA_036785665.1 Chirona hameri
GCTGCTACACGTGCCGGATTATGGGGTTACTCGGGTCTGCTGCTACACGTGCCGGATTATGGGGTTACTCGGGTCTGCTGTTACAGTGGTCTTGACACGTACCGGGTTATCGGGTCCCGGTCTCTGGAACAGTTGAATCGCCAGCGGCTTCAGCTCGCCCGCCCTGTTTAGCAGGAACAGTGCGATCGGGGCCACCACCTGCCGGCAGGAGCGTCATCAGTCAGGTCAGGTCAGGTCAGGTGCGGTCGATGGTCAGGTCAGGTCAGGTCAGGTCATATCAGGCCAATCCAGGTTAGGTTAGATCAGGTCGGATGTGGTCAGGTCAGGTCAGGTCAGGTCAGGTCAGGTGGGATGTGATCAGGTCAGGCCAGGGCAGGGTAGGGCAGGGCACAGGGCAGGGCAGGGCAGGGTAGATTTGAGGTCGGGTGCGGTCAGGTCAGGTCAGGTCAGGTCAGGTCAGGTCAGGTCAGGTCAGGTCAGGTCAGGTCAGGTCAGGTCAGGTCGGGTGTGGTCAGGTCAAGTCAGGCTAGGTCGGATGCGGTCACTGGCCAGGTGAGGTTAGGGCATGTCATGTCAGATTATGTCATGCCAAGTTACGCTCGGCCTGGTTTGCTAAGGTCGGTTCAGATCGGTCAGGTCACAGCAGGTCACGTTAGGTCACGTCAGGTCAGTGCAGGTCACGTGAGGTTTGATAACGTCAGGTCAGGTCGTGCCAGGTCAAGTCAGATCACTTTAGACGGGTAGATATCATCACAACAGGTCAGGACAGATCAAGTCACCACAGGTCGTGCCAGGTCAGGCCAGGGTGAGGTGGGGGTGTGGTCAGGTCAGGTCATGACCTCAGGTTACGTTAGGTCACGTCAGGTCACACCAAGTAACGGCAGTTAAGTACTCACTCTAGCTCATAATTATATCCCAGCATCCAAGTAAGCTACGCAACTGTCCGCGATCACAGACGCCATCTAAGAAGTCACCCATTACACCCGACAAACGTGCGGGTTATCGAGCTGGGGAACTCACCTCGTGTCCGTTGACATCTTTGAGGGCGTGCAGCAGTCCGAGGTCGACAGTGAAGAGCCGCCCGTGGGTCCGACAGTCGGCCAGAGAGCTGCCCTCCAGAGCAGGCAGCAGCATCGCTTCCGTCACCGCCAGTCTGCAAGGTCAACGGCAGTGGCGGTCAACGGCACCCAGTGGATAATGGTCTGCTGTTGAAGACAGTTGCATTGTGCTCTACAAAATGCTGCGCCAATATGAGGCTATTGAATGTTTACAGACTTACACTCTCTAAATATGGATGCAATGTCTCTGTCACCAACATGTACACAAAACGTTCTGTGGGGGGGGGGGGGGTATAGGATACGTATTGCAAAAGGTACACTGTAAGTACTTGCAGTGTTCCAGGCAAGGACTAATATAAGTATTAGTGGTGCCAATCGGTTACCGAAATTTTGGTAACCGAAAAAATCAATTTTTGGACACTTTTCGGTCCGCCTAATCTTAAACAATTCTCTTCTTTTTTGTCACACTTTTACACATTATATCCAGCAAATTTCCTCCAAATTAAATCAATTAATGTAAATACTAAATAGAACACATCATTATTATATCAAGATTGAAGATATTGCTCACAAGAGGAAGTGATGTCCTTAAAAATAAGTATTGTATACATCTTAAGTAGCAAGCACAAACCAGTAACTAGTATGCCCCTCCAACTTTGGCCAGATAAAATGTATTTCTTCCTATGTATGTATTTATGTAATATGTATTATGCTGCAATTTAATATGAAATGATTGAGGTCACATTTTTCCATCCTGTTTTCAATGTGCTTTCGGTCTTGCTTGCAGCATCCACTACTCTGCTTTGTAAATGTATTTGGTTCCTTTTTTCATAATTATACTGTCTTTTTGGAAACTGTGCATGTGTGTTTTATGATGTTAAACAAAGCAATTTGTACAGTGTGTTATATATAATTATTTATTATAATTATTTATTTATTATTATTTATTAATTATTATAAATAAGTATAAAATTTGAAAATCGGTCAAATTTTGGACAATTTTGGCTTCAACCAAAATCGGTCCGTATTCGGTCAACCGAAATGCCTTCCATTCGGTATCGGTTTGGAATCAGTCAGGAATTTGTTGGAAAATGACATCACTAATAAGTATGCACATGCAGTAAGTATGCACATGTGTAAGTAATTGCACCCACATGTGTAAGTATGCACATGCAAGCCTTCATAATGGCATGCCCATGTATAATCTCTACAAGCCCCAGTACTGCGCAGTTGGACACAGTGAAAGGAGATATGCAGTGTTTACAATCCAGGCTGGGTGGACCGACGCCGGCTGCCGGTGGCGCGTCGCGCTGTTATCGCCCTACCGCGGGGATTCCCCGCGTTCCACCCGGCGGCGCGAGGCCCGCTCGGACACTGAGTCACGTTTTGATAGCTGGCGGGCCGGCCGGACGCCGTCGACTAGAGGCGGGCGGAAGCCGGGCAGATACGGGCGCTGCTCCTCCGCGCTGCCCGTCTCCGTGAGGGGCACGGTTCGAGCTGGACGCATGCCTGCAGCGGTTACTGATAGAAGCAGTGACCGTAGTAGCAGTGGCAGTGGCAGTGGCAGTGGCAGTGGCAGTGGCAGTGGCAGTGGCAGTGACAGTGGCAGTGACAGTGACTGTGCTGGCAGTGGCAGTAGCAGTAGCAGTGGCTTCAGTGGCAGTGGCAACTGACAGTAGCAGTGACTTCAGTGGCAGTGGCAGTGGCGGAGGTAGCCGTTAGTGACCTACTTCCCTCCGATCGAGTGAGGGTCTGCAGTGGCCAGTGGCCAGTGGCCGGTACTGATTGTACGTGGGTGTCCCGTTGGGGGCCCGCTTCTACCCGGCTACCATGCCACGATTCGTGCAGGTGCTCGGCCCGGCCGCGGACGGCGAGGGCATGACCTTGGACGAACCGAAGTTGCGGCAGATGCTGTGCGACGAGACGGTGAAGGATCTTCCGGTGGTGGTGCTGGCCGTTGTCGGGCCGCGCGGCTCCGGCAAGACGACGCTTCTATCAGCCGTGCAGCGGGCTATCGTCGGCTCGATGACGCCGTTGGACGCGCTGGAGCGAGCGGCGTGCGAGGCCGATCGGCCGGGCTCGGCCGGAGCAGCCATCTGGTCGGAACTGCTGCCGGTCACGCTGCCGACCGGGCGGCGCGCCACGCTGCTGCTGCTGGACACCTGGGGGCCGTTCGACGACGGCTGCCCGGTGCATCAGCGCGCCTCCGTGCTGCTGTTCAGCGCGCTCATCAGCTCGCTGCTGGTGGTGCAGGCGAGCGATGGCAGCCCCGTCTGTCCGCTCGACGACCTGGCGCTGCTCGTGAAGCTGGGCGCCGCGGCACAGGACGTCAGACACTGCACGGCGCTGCAGGAGTTGGTGGTGCTAATGCGGGACTGGCGCGGCTCCGCGCCGGCCGGTCGCCAGGCGGACTTTGCGCCGCTGTACGGCTGGGCGCAGAGCGAGCCGGCCGCCCGGCAGGCGTTGACCATGATGATGGAAGCAGCCGACTGGTTATACGATGAATGCGCCGTGTCCCTGTTCCTGGCCCCTGACCAGGCTGCCGGAGTTATCAGCCCGGCTGACCCGGTCGCCCTGCTGGCGGCGCCGAGAGCAGCCAAGCGGTTCGACGAGGTCGAGATTCCGGCAGGCGAACTGGCCGACTATGTCCAGTACCTGGCCGCCGCGCTGGCGAAGACGCCATGTGATGCTGCGTCGCTGATCCACGCACTCATCGAGGCAAACCAGAGAGTGGTGGCGCGAGCAGCCGAACCAGTCTATGAGGAAAACATGGAGCGGATGCTGAACCATTGTCGGCCGGGATCTGTGTCTGAGCAGGAGCTGCGTGGTGCCCATGACAGGGCGGCACATGATGCTCTGATGGCGTTTACGATGTCCAGGAAAATGGACAGTGAGAGCATGGATAGCGAGAAGTTGAAGAGCGAACTCCTAGACAGGCTAGAACAACAGTATAAAAGCAAATGGGAAACCACCATAGCCGATACCAAGAAACACGAAAACGATGCTCTTGAGCAGGGTCACCTTTGTAAAGAATCTTACGAGTGTTCGATGGGGGACGCTTTGGATGAGTCGCCTCGGATGACGATGGCAGAGCTGATCAAAAATCACGACAAGTATCAACTTGAAGTCATGTCAATATTTGACGAGAAGACCCAGGGTTCCCTTGGTCATTCGCGTACCCAGCAGCGTATGGATCTATCTGATGAGCTGGAAGGTTTGTTCCGCAAATTCGCCAACAAACTGTGCCAAGGAAAAGAGGAGGCGGAGGTGGCTGATGCGAAAAAAGTCCTCATCTCGAGCGCCGAAAACAGTGCCGAACAGCTGTACCGCGCCATCATGGAGGTAGTAAAGCCAGATAAGCTACCAGTAATCCATCGACGGGTCCAGGAATGTGCGAAACTGCAGTTTGATTCCAAAACCAAGGACATGCCGGAAGAGTACAAGCCTGCGGCTCGCGAGCGACTAGTGGCAAGCACTAACGAGACTTTCCTGCGCTTATCTCGCCCAGCATACAGTAGAACTGCCTCAAGTCCCTCATCTGCCAAGAGCCTAGACAGTCATGGGTCTGCATCTTATCAAAGCGAAGGGCGGAGACAAGAGAGTCACCGTTCGTCGTCCGGCAACGGCAGGGAATCATCCAGCGGAAGTGGAGGGTGGATTCCTTCGATGTTTAGCTTTAATTCTAAAAAGAAATAGTTATTTCTTTAAAAGAAATAGGACACAACAAGAGTTTGTTATGCTTACAGTGTCTGTCTATACGCGTGATTGTCGAATTTCCCGTTCATGTGTGTGTTTCAGTTTGGAACGCATTGAATCGAATCAGCTTTGTAGGCTGAGCCGGAATCAATCCATAGAAACTGAGATAGTTAAGTGAGATGTCGTGTCCTTCACATGATGACGTCATTTGTTTTGAGCCATTAGCCTTTTTCGCCCAAATTGCGCGAGCTGTCTGAATGATGCTAATAAATCCGTGTAGAATTCGACATATGTTATGGTTTAGCCATGCATGAGTCACACTGTCTCGTGAAATAACCTTGTAATTAGTATACCTACAAATCGTCTTCGTATCTGTCGGTGTGTAGGTACCTATGTATGGACATTATAACCTTCAAACGTCAATAGATAGCTAATCTGACTTCAGTTAGTAATGTCTGGGTTAACTGGGAACGGAACATTGGATCGCAGCTAATAGAAGACAGCAGAAGCATTTTTTCAGGAAAATGTAATGCCGTGTTCACACCAGTCCACTCCGTGTCAACTAAGAACTTACAAATCATAGTGCCTCTGCTGGTCTGGAGTTGTGATAAAGTTGGTGCATTTGGTGCAAGCATTTGTTAATTTATATAGTTCATAGAACATATGTTATGTAGCGCATGGAGCTATATCCAATAAATAACGCTAAGTTTTTTTTGTAGAAACAAAATATTCCCAAATGTTCCCCAAGTGAAGCATTCCATCTTAAAATGGGGACGAACCAACATTCTGAGACGGATAGTGCAAATAAAACAAACATGAATACACACACACACGGGATCAAAGAACATGCATTTCTTCTCATTGAACAACAGCCGTCATTTGTACGACCAAAAGTGACGACATTCCAGTGGTGTGCCGATTTTTGGCATCTTACTTGTCTGGAAGTTTTGAGCAGGCCCTCAGAAGGCGCGGACATACGCCCTCCAGTCTCTGCTGGCCGAACCAGGCGTCGTCCCTCCATACGGCAGCGCACTGCGACGGACGGCGATCACGTGACATGGCAACGGGTCACAAATCAAATGTTGTTTAGGTCGCATGTATACATAGCACGAAAGTGAGATTGTCATTGATGACAACCTCACAGTCCATAACAGTCCATGACAGTCCATGCTCATGGAATGATTTGGAAGGACGAAAAGTATGCAGGGAAAAAATAAGCGAAGATAGATTGCTGGCAGGGGAAATTAAGTTTAAGAGTTTTCTGGTGATCCATACCACTCTAAGTACTCACCATAGGCTCCTCCAGACCGTTTTTGAAGAGTTTACGCATGTCGTATAGAGCCAGCCAGGGTTTTTGGGACCACTTTGGGATGACGGCCGACACTCTCACGAGAAGCTTCTTCCGCTGCTTTTCCGTGGCTGACTGTAAAACAAAACAAAAACAGGGAGCATGATAAGTCTGATTTACGGTACCTGGAGGGACCTTATCTACTAGAGGCCGGCAATGCGATCGGGGATTGCCTTGGGTTCAACATCGTACGATAATTCCGTAATTGGGCCCCAGCCGGCCAAGCCACCGCTGATTGGCCGTTGCGGTGACTTGAGACTGTGACGTCACCACAAGCCGCCACTGTTTGGCGTGCCTCAGTGATGTGCGACACAGTATCCGGATCTGCGGCACAGAATCCACGGCCGGCCGGCACCAGCTGACAGCGGAGGCCCGCTCCTTCAAAATCGTAATTTGGTTTTACCCCCTCCACTGGAGGGTTTATTTTGCCCCCCTCAGGATTGGCATCCATAAATGGATTTTGGACCACTGTATCGCGCACGTGACCTGCGAGTATCAAATCTGTGTCACCAACCGTGTGACTTGAGGAGGCGAAAAAGGAAAAAAAGTTGGCGCCACATTTTTGGCACTTGGCGGTGGCTGCCGGAGTCGGGTTGACAGGCGGCGGTGGCTGCCGGAGTCGGGTTGACAGGCGGCGGTGGCTGCCGAAGTCGGGTTGACAGGCGGCGGTGGCTGCCGGAGTCGGGTTGACAGGCGGCGGTGGCTGCCGGAGTCGGGTTGACAGGCGGCGGCTGCTGCCGGAGTCGGGTTGACAGGCGGCGGTGGCTGCCGGAGTCGGGTTGACAGGCGACGGTGGCTGCCTGAGGCGGGACCTGCGAGACCTGCGGGACCCCACGGCCGAGGCCCCGGTGCAGCCTCAGCCTCGCCTCTTTTCGGATGAGTCGGCTCACCAGCAGCACTCGCGGCCGAGTTATTGACGACACGTGACTGTAAATCAGGCGAGGGCCCAGGCGGCCGGGGTGATATATATATTTATAGTATACGGTCAGACGTAGCCGGCACCAGGCGGCAGGCGCACCGCGCCTCGCCTCGCCGCCGCCCCGCTGCGCCGCTACACCGGCTCGGCAACGAACCTGGCTGGGCTCGATGCGTCTCTCCATGCGAACGGTCAGAAGCGTTTGCCGACGGAGCAGCATCAGCAGAGAACGGAGTATGTGGTAAGGATATATGGTATGGCGGATTGGGTATGTAAAATGCCCGTTTTTTTAGGAAGGTAGTCTTTAGTCGTATAACATGCTAGTGCACACCCAGCATGCAACTACATAAGCGACACTTCAGATCATGCTTTGCGTGGAAGACCAAACAGAAATTCATTGTATGTTTGCGTCCTCGAATGTATAATCTTTTCTTGAGGATGCTTTGTTAAAGCTGCAAAGCTCTGTCTGAAGCAGCCCAGCGCTGCGACCAAAAGCAGATCAGTGGATCTAAAGAAGCGATATGTCACGTCAAACTCCTGGGTTGTGCCTCGACGATGCTTCAACTTACACAATTATTATACTAATGTGTGCATGTAACGACCCTTCTTCCATGCTACCTTACTTTTCTTTTGCTTTTACTTTGATTTCACTTTTTCGCTATAGTGTATTTAAAGAGAATAGGTCACCTTGAAAGTTGTCTTGAAATTCAACCATACGGTGCATCTTGAGCTCAAGACTACGAATATGACTTTGGTTTGGACAACTGGTGGATATATGTGGAGAAAGAAGTAAGTTTCTCTTTGTATTTCACGAGAAATCGTACGATAGCAGCTGGCGTTCTGACTCCGCCCCGCTCCGACTGACGCCAAGTACAGTCTCTGACAAGGGGTCGCCGCGCCGCCCGGGCGGCTGAGCGGATATTAACGAGGCATCGTTATCAGAGACTACGTGCCAGAGAGTGTACCTGCCTCCGGCGGCGAGCGTTCATGTCCCGATCGTGGCCCCGAACAGCAGACATGAAACCGAGCCCACTAGTCCTGTGTCGACATTACTTAACGTAGGGAAGTAATTATTTCACCACAACCCATTTTTAGATCTGCTCTACAAATCTGCTATCTCAGTCCAAAACCCCATGTTAAAGGTGAACTATTCCCTTTAAAGGAAATAGTTCACCTTCAACATTAGTTTTAAACTGAGATAGCAGTTTTGTAGCCCGTGTTGGGAAACCCCTATCTGCAAGTTTTCTTGACTGAAAAGACTCTCCAGCCGAATATATTTGAGTTTTTGGCGAAGGAATGCGGTGCTGGCGAAAGAATGTTGTACTGGTTCTAGCCCGGGCAGAGGCTATACCATCAGCCAATCAGCTTGCAGCTGGTGCTAGCAAGCGAATCGCCGGCCGCCGGTTGGCACATCTCCAATGCGAGTCTATCTTTACGCGACTACTTTCGAATCTGATTGGCTGAACCATTTTTTACATTCGCGTGAAGTCAGGACTCTGACTTAGAGAGTATGCATATAGTTTTGATAAACAATACAAATTTACGGCCTTCTGTCCTGAATCGGCGCGATATAAGGCCATTTTTGACAATATAAAAAGAAATTGTATTACAAAATATAATCAAATCGTGTTGGGTAAACATTTTCCAAGGTGAACTATTTCCTTTAATGAGCATCGAAACACTAATGCTTTAGAATGCCTCATTAAAGGGAATAGGTCACCTTGAAAGTTGTTTTGAAATTTGGCTATACGGGGTATTTCGAGCTAAAAAAAACAATATGACATTTGTTTGGACGATAGATGGATATCCGTCAAAGAGTTCAAGTTTCGTGCCCCGATCGGGGCACGAAACAGCCGAACAGCGTCTTCTAAAAGGGCCCCTTTTAGAAGACGCTGTTTCGTGCCCAGATCTACTACCACGACATTACATCCTGTGTCGAAATTACTTAACGTAGCGAGGCAATTCTTTCACCACAACCCGTTTTTCGATCTGCTCTACAAATCTGCTATCTCAGTTCAAAACCCCATGTTAAAGGTGAACACTTTACCTCTTGTTTTACCTCTTACTGCCGAAGCAGTGGTACAATGTTATGTGTATGCTCAGGCTGTCCATAGACATTAGTGTATTGGCTAGTAGCTTCGCCTGAATTATATTAGAACATGAACATTTACATATATTCTAACGATGTTTATAGGCACGTATGGATGCACAGACGTATTTTATGAACAGTGTAGTAGGAATTAGGTGCAGCTGCCGCGAAGCTCGGTTCCTAGTCACATTAAGCACATATACATTGCGAAACCAATACTATTGTCACTTGATATAGATTGGTATGATCACTAACTATTGTCACTAACCATTGTCACTTGCTCCCTTTCTCATAATTTGTATTTACGATTACATGCATAATAACCGTGTAATACATTATTTAGTGATTGGTGAGCTAACAACTTGCGACGTAGGTATATGCGAAAATGGCGTAATTAATATTTATGATGATGTTTTCACTTTGGAAGCAGAATATTGTATACTATACGTTCCCACCCAGCGCCGCACCACGTCCACCCTCATGTCTCAGATTTCGATGAAAATTGGTACCGGGGTTATCTGGTGTGTGAAATTCGCCTGGCGCAATTTCAGGTCCGTGTGACCTACGGGTCACAATATATAGCCCAAGGCGCTTTTAGGACTTTACGTGACATTTGTATCTTTTGAGTGCCATAGCTCCAATGGCAATGCACAAACCTTGATCAAGTTATATCTTTTTTAAGATCACGATAATTCGTACAACACAAATATACAAATAAAATTGAGCTAGGTCAACTTGTAAAAAAGTGACCTCGTGACATAGGTCACCGTCTCCCTCTTGTGCCATTTCCGTTCACCAACTTTTATTCCGCAGATAATAAGGTTGGTATGTTTTCTGTCCACCAAGAAAATAATAGTTCGTGGTACGAACATCCAAATAGCCTTCCAGTGGCATAGACGATCGCCCTTTTCATCATTTTGCCATCGTGACATAATATAACCGAAGCGGTTTTGTACCGACTTCCATACAACGTGGTACAACTTCCGCACCATTAATTACCACTCTGATTTCCTTGCAAACTGGTACCAGAGGTAGGCTGGTGCGTCCAATCCACCTGGCACGATATGAGGCATGTCTGACCTACGGGTCACACTCACGGGGTATATTACGAGACTACCTAGGTCTGGACGTAACATTGTCATTAGAGATGCAAGATTCTGGTCCCAGCGTCCAAGCACTGGGACCAGAACTGGTCACGGCCGTGGCTGAAGCTTTGACTGACCAGGCCAGCGCCATAGGGATTAGCATTGCAGCGCCGTGACTAAAGCTGTGCCATGCCAGCTCATTCCGTGGCCGTGACTAGGCTGTGACCAAAAAAATCTGATTTTCTTCACCTCCAATTGCCATGTTCTGGGTGCCACAGCGCCAATACAACGACACAAAATACCATCATATTGCATATTTTCCCGCTACATAATCCGCTAAATACAATGACAAACTAACAAAACAGTAGGTAAATCAAACTCAAGACCTGTGACAAAGATACTAGACAATAATAGCATAATTGACAAATGGTAATGAAACGCCTATTCAAAGGACACACAGGACACTATTCAAAGGAGACAGGGGCGTAACCACGAACTCAAAGTTACTGGGTACACTGGCTGACCACACACGTTTAGTCCTGTCCTAAAAATACCCCCTCCCCCACAAAAAAACTACACGAATTTAAGCCACTTCAATTTCTAGTGCTGAGTTGTGTACGTTTTCTATTTAGCTTTGATAAATGTTAACTATATTTTATACAGCTGCATCCAGTGGCGTACCCAGGATTCACTCCAGGAGGGGGCAATTTTTTATCAGGGGGCATAAGGTATCCCCACCCAAAAAACTCACCGGCTTTGGCCGACTATATTTTTATAGGGGCACTTTTTCAGCATTTGTATATACAAATATTTTTTCTTCTCGAAACAGGGCCCTTCGTGCCCTATTTCCAAAGGCGCACATATGGCCAAGGGGCACGTACGTACCTTCAAGGGGGGGGGGCAATTACCCCGTTGCCCTCCCCCCCCCCCCCCCCCCCCCACCCCCTCCCCTTGGGTACGCCTATGGCTGCATCATTGGGAACTGATGGGGCTGTCGCGTCTCCCTAATGCCGATGGCACAGCCTACATCAAAACCTTATGTTGTTGTAGTTGCGCCCATCTACCGGGGATCCCCGGTGCCAGCGGAAGCAGGGGCGCCTCAGGGGCGCCAGGTAAAACAAATGGTACCTGAAAAATTGGCGTTGGGGGCGATATCACACGGTATTTACTTGTACGGGCGCTTATTCTCCGGTTTAGAGGGCACCGGTTCCGCTCCATGTGGTGGCATTTGCCTCTATAGGGGCGCCTAATGTCCGACTTTCAGGGCGCCTTCCCTGTCCCTCGGCGCAATTTACTTCTAGAAATGCTCATGGCCCAATGTCCAAGGGCGTCTGTACTGTGGGGGGGGGGGCGCAAATTGCATCTTAAAGGGAAATATTCACATTTGTATTTATGTATCTGCATTTTTATGTGAAACATGTATGGTATCAAATTGATCGTGTCTCAATTTAAAAGTGAAATAACAACTTTTTATGTCTCAAAAATTAAATTTGGTGATTTTGTAAAATATGTACTAACATATGGTGACGAACAGAATGATCCATCACTATCTCTGGTTTGAATGTTGATTTGTAAACAACTGTCATAGGTCCAGAAATGAAGTAAGTGCGCCAAGAAGCGTGACAACGTCCCGGATTGGCCAATGAAACAAATCGCCGACACTAAATAGGTCGCCGTTGGGTGCATAAGTGAACTTCCGATTTAACCCTCGCCCTACGGGGGGAGGGGGTCCTAAAACGACCGACCCCCCCCCCTGAGGTTTTTCTTGCATAACTTTTTACACCTACGACGAATCTTGCTGATATTTTTAGTAGCTGATTTTACAACAATTATACGTATGCCGTATAGGTTTCATTGAAATTGGTTGAATGATTTGGGAGATAATTATGTTTTGATGACGTCATGTTGGTGGAAAAATGATAAATGTTTGGCAAATCGTAAACAAACAGAGTTGTGAAGCAAATTGCAAACGCAATTTAGCAAAGATATAAAATGTCATTCTCTTAAAAATGGCAATCTTGGATTTTCGAAATATTTTGCGTTTGACCCCTTAAATGAAAACAAAAATTTAATCACCACAAAATAAACAAATTCAAAGATGTTATAAAAACCGGAATATATGTGAGAGAACTGAGTATGGAAAATACCCAAGCCAAATGTCAAAGCAATATCTCTATTTTTGACTGAGTGATGGCTCCCTAAGTGTAAGAAACTCATGACGTCATGTTTGTTATGTCTTTTTACCAGATACGAACAAATTATTACCTTTTCTGTATTTCTGATACAAAACTGGTCTAGGAACATGCCT
>JAXIVJ010002490.1:17500-108559 GCA_036785665.1 Chirona hameri
TTTTGAGTTGTTAACTTGAACAGAGGCGGTTCCAGGGCACGGTTTTGGGAGGTTTCGGCGTCGATATTTGGCGATAATACGGAAATGCGATCTTCACGGTTTCTTCCTAACTGCCTCAAGTATGAAGGAGTTACATCGTTTTACGGTGATTGAAACAAGTGCAAATTAGTTGATGTTAATGAAATATCATAAAAATGCATGGCAGAGGCGGTTTCAGGGGCTTGGAAGGGGGGGTGTTCCAGGAAGTGTGCAATGCTTGGCGGGAAGCCAATAAAGCGATGTAAGAGGCATTTATAGCTATCAAGATGTAAAAGATAGCTTCTCCTTCCATTATTTGCATAATGTATTACATATAGAGTTTCAGGGGCATGTTCAGGCACATGAAAAGGGGGGTAACTGGCATGGTGAGGACGATATGCCAGCGATTACGGCGCAATAAACGATTAGCTTACAATGATATATGCACATATGAGGCCAGGAGAGGGAATACAGTCTTATTTTTCGCAGAGGCGCGCTCAGGAATGGAAGAAAGGGGGTCATACGGCAAGGAAACTAAGATGCATGGGCCTGCAATGACATAACATACTACAGTTTTCGGATTAAACACGCACCACAGGGTACTCTACGAACGACTGTACAAAATAGGCGAGTCCAGGTAGGGCAAAAAGGGCGGTAAGCAATGTGAATTGAAGTTGTAAGTGAAATAGTCACTGTTGACTAGTTAGTATCATAATAGCGGATAATATACTTATCACAAGGTCTTGCGCCTCCCCAGTTTGGATCCTGGATACGCCTATGATGAATTACAACATGCAAAAAGGAACTATCTACGAGTTGTAACTTATTTATAGTGCTGGGTAGCAACTTGCCTGCGGTGAATATTGTTTCCTATTTGACCTCCCTTTTGCACTAACCTGGCACCGCCTATGGCAAAAATATGACTTATAACTGTTTTGTCTAATGTCACAATAACATACCATTTCATTTATAAAAACAACATACAAAATAGTTTCATTACGCCTTTACTTCACCCCCATATTGAGTGGCCTGCACATACCTAGGATTTTTGAATTTTCAAAAGTCACCGCCATATATCAATCTCCAATTCAATTTCTATCGATTCCCATTGGTTGTGTTAAAATCGGTTGATAAACATGACAGCTGTGTTGGATCACAATTATCACTAAAATTTGTAGTTTTTGCCCCCCATGTTGCCCCCCTATCAAAAATTTCGATTTTGTATTTCTTAGAAATGTAGATTGTGTTGAGGGAAACCAAACGCCGTTTCATTTTTGAAAATCGGACGGGTAGATCTCGAGATCTCCGGGGGGCGGAATCCCGCCCTGTTACAAATAGGGGTAGCCAGAAGCCTGTTACAAATAGGGTTAAGCACTTCGCAGTTTTCACGGCTCTCTAACATCGAATTCAGTTCGCCTGTTTACCCAAAGACAAACCCTCCGCAGCAACGATCTGGTCTCGAATCCCGTTCTCTCAACATTCGTCGACTGTTCCTGTCAAACGCCTACTCCCTTTTGTTTCAGCAAGACGGATTTCCAGACTCCGGTTGCTTAGTCTCTCATCTGGACTCACTCGCACGTCCCTCACCCAGCGCGACCCTGTTGCTCCGTCCCCACTATGTCCACCCTGTTGCTCCGTCCCCAGTCCCACTATGTAAAAAGCTGCTCCGTCCCCAGTCCCACTATGTAAAAAGCTGCTCCGTCCCCAGTCCCACTATGTCAAAAGCTGCTCTGTCCCCACTATGTCCACCCTGTTGCTCCATCCCCAGTCCCACTATGTCAAAAGCTGCTCCGTCCTCGGTCCCACTATGTCAAAAGCTGATCCGTCCCCACTATGTCCATCCTGTTGATCCGTACCCAGTCCCACTATGTCAAAAGCTGCTCCGTCCTCAGTCCCACTATGTCAAAAGCTGCTCCGTCCCCACTATGTCCATCCTGTTGATCCGTACCCAGTCCCACTATGTCAAAAGCTGCTCCGTCCCCACTATGTCCATCCTGCTGCTCCGTCCCCAGTCCCACTATGTCAAAAGCTGCTCCGTCCTCAGTCCCACTATGTCAAAAGCTGCTCCGTCCCCACTATGTCCATCCTGTTGATCCGTACCCAGTCCCACTATGTCAAAAGCTGCTCCGTCCTCAGTCCCACTATGTCAAAAGCTGCTCCGTCCCCACTATGTCCATCCTGTTGATCCGTACCCAGTCCCACTATGTCAAAAGCTGCTCCGTCCTCAGTCCCACTATGTCAAAAGCTGCTCCGTCCCCACTATGTCCATCCTGCTGCTCCGTCCCCAGTCCCACTATGTCAAAAGCTGCTCCGTCCTCAGTCCCACTATGTCAAAAGCTGATCCGTCCCCACTATGTCCATCCTGTTGATCCGTACCCAGTCCCACTATGTCAAAAGCTGCTCCGTCCCCAGTCCCACTATGTCAAAAGCTGCTCCGTCCTCAGTCCCACTATGCCAAAAGCTGCTCCGTCCCCACTATGTCCATCCTGTTGATCCGTACCCAGTCCCACTATGTCAAAAGCTGCTCCGTCCCCAGTCCCACTATGTCAAAAGCTGCTCCGTCCCCACTATGTCCACCCTGTTGCTCCGTCCCCAGTCCCACTATGTCAAAAGCTGCTCCGTCCTCAGTCCCACTATGTCAAAAGCTGCTCCGTCCCCACTATGTCCATCCTGTTGATCCGTCCCCAGTCCCACTATGTCAAAAGCTGCTCCGTCCCCAGTCCCACTATGTCAAAAGCTGCTCCGTCCCCAGTCCCACTATGTCAAAAGCTGCTCCGTCCTCAGTCCCACTATGTAAAAAGCTGCTCCGTTCCCACTATGTCCATCCTGTTGATCCGTACCCAGTCCCACTATGTCAAAAGCTGCTCCGTCCCCAGTCCCACTATGTAAAAAGCTGCTCCGTCCTCAGTCCCACTATGTCAAAAGCTGCTCCGTCCCCACTATGTCCACCCTGTTGCTCCGTCCCCAGTCCCACTATGTCAAAAGCTGCTCCGTCCCCAGTCTCACTATGTAAAAAGCTGCTCCGTCCTCAGTCCCACTATGTCAAAAGCTGCTCCGTCCCCAGTCTCACTATGTCAAAAGCTGCTCCGTCCCCAGTCTCACTATGTAAAAAGCTGCTCCGTCCTCAGTCCCACTATGTCAAAAGCTGCTCCGTCCTCAGTCCCACTATGTCAAAAGCTGATCCGTCCCCACTATGTCCACCCTGTTGCTCCGTCCCCAGTCCCACTATGTCAAAAGCTGATCCGTCCTCAGTCCCACTATGTCAAAAGCTGCTCCGTCCCCACTATGTCCACCCTGTTGCTCCGTCCCCAGTCCCACTATGTCAAAAGCTGCTCCGTCCTCAGTCCCACTATGTCAAAAGCTGCTCCGTCCCCACTATGTCCACCATGTTGCTCCATCCCCAGTCTCACTATGCCAAAAGCTGATCCGTCCTCAGTCCCACTATGTCAAAAGCTGCTCCGTCCCCAGTCTCACTATGTCAAAAGCTGCTCCGTCCCCAGTCTCACTATGTAAAAAGCTGCTCCGTCCTCAGTCCCACTATGTCAAAAGCTGATCCGTCCTCAGTCCCACTATGTCAAAAGCTGCTCCGTCCCCAGTCTCACTATGTCAAAAGCTGCTCCGTCCCCAGTCTCACTATGTAAAAAGCTGCTCCGTCCTCAGTCCCACTATGTCAAAAGCTGCTCCGTCCTCAGTCCCACTATGTCAAAAGCTGCTCCGTCCCCACTATGTCCACCCTGTTGCTCCGTCCCCAGTCCCACTATGTCAAAAGCTGCTCCGTCCTCAGTCCCACTATGTCAAAAGCTGCTCCGTCCCCACTATGTCCACCCTGTTGCTCCGTCCCCAGTCCCACTATGTCAAAAGCTGCTCCGTCCTCAGTCCCACTATGTCAAAAGCTGCTCCGTCCCCACTATGTCCACCATGTTGCTCCATCCCCAGTCCCACTATGTCAAAAGCTGATCCGTCCTCAGTCCCACTATGTCAAAAGCTGATCCGTCCTCAGTCCCACTATGTCAAAAGCTGATCCGTCCCCACTATGTCCATCCCGTTGCTCCGTCCCCAGTCCCACTATGTCAAAAGCTGATCCGTCCCCACTAGGTCCAGCCCCCGCTAGGCCCAGCCCCCCTAGGTCCAGCCCCGCCGTCGTCACTCACCTCACGTTTATCCTCGGCCAGATGCTGCTGCTCCTTCTTGAGGCGTCGCCGGCGCTGTTGCAGCTCATGCCGCCGCTCCTCCGGGTAGCGATCGTCCTGCGGCAGGCTGCAGTCGTACTGGAACACGTGGTAGTGCCGGTCCGCCTGCACCCAGCGCAGCAGCGGGAACACGTAGCGCGTGCGCGACCGGTGCTCCACCACCACCCTCTCCAGGTACCAGTCCGGCCCGACGCCGAAGTTGTCGCGCCACAACTCGATGCGCTCGATGTTGCCGAAGCCGTCGGCGCCGCGCGCAGGGAACGAGTCAGTGGCGCCTCGCTCCAGGTCGTTCCGCAGCGCCCGGTCCAACTTGATCGCCTCCGTCTGGTTGCCCTTGCCGTCGAACAGGCACACGAACACGTTGGAGTCGGTGCCGGCGCCGTCCCGGTCACCGGTCGTTACGTGGATCACGAAGTCGGTGCCGAACTTGGGGAAGGGCTTGGCGCCGCGCGCCGCCGGCGGCTTGCCGGCCACATGTAGCGACAGTCTGCGCGAGCGCGACTGCAAGTTGATGGCGGTGCGGTTCACCTGCAGCGAGATCTTCCGAATTTTGGTGGACATGTTGTCACGTTTTCGAATCGCCCCACTTCCGTTCACGATCTGGCGCCCAGCGAGCGGGCGGAAAACCAAATTTGCGCGCAAATATTTGTTTTCGCGACGCGGAGCGGTTGGACGCGTGGCCGGACGAACCCGCGGAGGCTTTCGTCCAGGGGAGACGTCGGCTGCGATCTGACGGCTCCACAGCCACTGCCGGCAGCCGCCGCTGCCAACCTTGGCAGTATATTTTCTCACGTCCGGGCGAAGGCTGACTGCACCGGTTGATCGTGAAAGCGAGGTTGACCCGCCTGGCGCGGTCGGGCCGACGGGCGACCTTGTTCGGATCTCGGGCGGCGTCGGCGATGAAGCCCGGGGCCAAGTTCCGGTGGCCGTCGGTGGGTTTGCGCTCCGCTCTGGCCATGAACAGAACACTGAACGAGCGGATCGGTGAAAGCCGCGAGACGACGTCCAGCCGGCGAGGCAGGGACGGGACAGGTCCGATCGGCGATCACGCAAGGCTCCGATAGTTGCGCAGGTAATGCTTGTGTGATGTATGTCACTGAGAGTCATTAACGACAGGGCCGGCAGCTATGCCAGCCTGTTTTATGGATCATTTCACCTCACAAGGATACCGCCCAGAGGCCCAGTCGTTCGAAACGGCGTCCTTGTGTAATGTACAACCATTGCTCGTAGCCGAAACCGATCAGGCGTGTGTTCAGATTATATCTCATGCAAAATACGAGAGCATGAGTAGTGGTAGCCCTACAGCACTGTACTTTTAACGCCAACTGGTAGGACTAAAGAAGCCAAAAACCTTCATTTGGGGGACGGCAAATCCCGGAAAGTCTGACCAAATTTCAAGCACCTCATGTATCGCTTCCTTGTGCATTACACGCGCCCTGGAGGGCCTCTGAGAATTGCACGCACTGGAGGGGGGGGGGGGGGCGGATTCCGCCTCCCTAAGATCTCCACTCCCATAAGAGCCACACTAACGAACTATTGACACTAACGGTCAATATCTTCAAGGTCAAATGAGGTAAAATATGTTAAATTTTGCTTGTTATGTGCTCCTTGGCTTGACATTGCTATGGAACGCAGTGATTGCATGTATATACCCCCAACATGGGTTTAATGATTTGTTGGAAAGTCTAATGATACAAAAGGTATGATAGAAGTTGTATTTGACCTCAGGTCATTTACATATCAACATTTCACTGCGGTCATTTTTTAGACCTTTTGAAGTTTTGTTACTTTGATGGTCTATGACTAAAAAAGTTTGGCCGATTTGTATTTTACTTACTTTAAACGACGCGCCATTCATCTGTTAGCAGGTACACAATAAATAATGCATATCGACCGGTTATGTCAGGAGATATGTAAAAAAAAACAGGAGGGGTGGGCGAATTTCGCCCCCCCCCCCCTCCAGTGCGCGTGTTAAATACTGTTTACAACACACTTCACTCTGTGAAAGATGCATATATTATTTTTGAAATCAGACAATGTGCTAATTTTTAGCCGATTTCAGCAGTATTGGGAATTATGACCCCGATTGTCCCTCCTGGATCTGCCCCAGGTCCCCGATGGTCCCTCCTGGATCTGATACAGGTCATAGCCGTGTTTAAAGTATCCAGCACACTGTATTTGTTCATTCATGATTGTATATTTTACAGGCCAAGTATTGAAACTGCTTATAGCCATGTGCTCCTTCACGGCATCGTAATAATCTACATGATTTAACCACTAGCTATACACAGCATGAATCCCACCCTAATATTTTACTGGTAAAATCCAAGGATGCGGTGTTTTACTGCATGGAGCTATTTTCTTGAAGTAACGTCACCTATTCATCTTTGAAATGTCTTTGGATCTAAGAAAATCAGTCGTCCTTTGCTGTATCCATCCACCATCATCGCAAACATTGCTTTCCAACATGAGCAGGGTATCACTACTATCTCACTATATCACTATGCAGGATCAAATGAGGCTGAAAAGCTGCGGTCAAATCAGCCATGCTACTCCTCATGACCTCGATCTATTTCCCGAGGCTACCAGTTTGCTGCCGCCTGATTTGTTCTGACGTTACAAGTACAACTCTGGCGCAGTTTAACAGTCGACATTGCGGCTGTCTGGTCCATTATCACTAATATGTGGTCTTCAAATGAGAATATCGCAGTGAATGTTCACACAATTATACAGCAACCTTAGCTATGACATGTGCAGGACAGATTGACTCTAGCAAATAGTTTCATGCAGTGTTTTTTCCTTCTCATTTGGCTGGAGGGGTCATATAGCATGGGCAAACAAAATTCATAATTTGTTAACATTCCCAATGGTAAATAAATAAGTAAATGAACAACAGTACCCAAGTGCCTACTTACAAGTAGTCAAGTCAAGTCAAGTGTATTGCCCCAAAAAATCATATTCTGGACAGACGTCATCAGAATAAAAACGCATCTAAAACCAAACGCACAGACATGTGCAACAGAAACACACAGGCAACACACCCAGACAAAATACACAGACAAAATACACAGACAAAATACACAGACAAAAAACACAGACAAAATACACAGACAAAATACACACAGACAATGTGCGCGCACCACACAGTGCCCTAGGGCCCTGGAACGGTAGCCGAGATTTAAATGACGCCTTTGCCACAGCGTTCGTAACCTGTTCGGGAAGGTTATTCCACACCGCAGCCGCACTGCACCGGGGAGCGTCTATAGCCAGCTCTGGCCTAACCGATGGCAGGTCCAGAGCATTTCGTGGTAAACTTTTCTTTGACATGGAAATTAAAATCGCAAGACTCCGAGAAGAATTCTAGTGATGATCACTGCGGACTTGCTTTCCCTCGATTTATTTCGGCGTACAGGGAAGAACATGCACACAAAAAGACGTGGCGAGAGACATGGAGGAAGTCATACTCGGGAGTCTGAGACCACCTGGAACGAAGCTAAACACGATATTCTGTTAATTATATATTGTGTAATATGTTTGTAAAATATTTTGCAGATATCATTTGTTTTTTCGTCTAGCAAAAATATATACTTCCAGCGCATCCATTACTCACTAATGATGTGCTAAAGTTGTCATTTTAGTTGATTTACACCAAACATGCGAAGAGAACATTCTGCGATTGGTGTTTGCAGATGGATCTTCAGTGAGTAGGGTTCTTAAGCAGCTTAAAGGGAAATAATGACCTTTTTCCACTAAAATGGAGTTAGCACTTGAAATCGCCAGACGAGATCAAAATATATTGTAAATTCATCACATTTTGCATGAAAACTTTTCTACCGAAAGATATTTCAAGTTAAAGTTGATAAGCGTTCCACACTTTTAACGACCGGTACTTGCACTATTTCTGACCTTTTGTCAAGTACTTTTGGTCCTCATCAAACTGCGGGCTTTTCCCGTATTATTTTTTTTACGCAATGGAGTGGAAAATATATTGTGCGTTCTGCTTGTTGTGTTTATATGCCCGGCGATCTTCTAAAACTAACAGCGATTGGAAAAAGTGGCAATAAAATCGGAAGCTCATCGATGCACATCAACGCGGCATAGTTAGTGGTTGCGACCCTCAATTTTTGCAATTCGATTCATTTGTTTTCAACATTAGGAGTTGTGTATAGTTTGTCTGTGGCTGTATATAACACTATGCTTTATTTTATCATGAAAAATAATAATTTTTCCCAAAAAAACTAACGAACAATAACACAAAACTGGCAATTAAATCAGAAGCTCATCGATGCACATCGACGGCGACCTATTTAGCGTCGGCGATTTGTTTACAAAGTCATTGTCATGCTTCTCGGCGCACTTAACCATCTCGGCGCACTTGGCGAGTTGTTCCTGATTAGTATACCCAAGTCCCGTAGCAGGCTTTGTTAATGACGTCATTGGTGCCATTCTTGTGTAGCATTGCAAAATATATCTGATTTCGAGTTGAAAGCTAATTAAAGACTTATTCAAATTATTGTTTTTAAGTTTGAATTTTCTTGTTAATCATTATTAAAGGTATTTTATCACTGTATTTCATAGTAGTTGACACTTCAGAAACTTGTGACGTAATAACATTGTATCCAATATGCATTTCCCTCACCTTTTGCCATTGTGGCGCAGTGCCGAGTGCTTTGCGAATACTAGCTTGCCTGGGGTTCAATTCATTCCGCTCTTATTTTATTCGAGTTGGTATAGTTTGCATGTTGTTGTTATTCATGACTTATACTGATAGTCAGTCATGCATCACGGATGCTTCACGGATTGCTTCACGGGTCATTGCGCTGCTCGAACGCACGCTAGTAGCGCTTTCGTTCTCCATGGCAACCAGGCGTGAGCCAATGAAAAGCCAGAACGTATTCCCTTTCTGGCTTTTGATTGGCTGACGCCTGGTTGCCATGGAGAACGAAAGCGCTACTAGCGGGTGTCCGAGCAGCGCTCAGTTTGATCGGAAATGTCACAGAGGCTCCACAAATGCCGCACTCGATGTTAACAATGGTAGGGAAGGACGAATTTGTCAATGACCTTCATGATGTACACAAGGTACTTGTTTTGTATTTCTTCCAAACTTACAACTTTGAATTTGGGAATAATTTTATTTAATTCTTAAATTTAAATAAAATAATTTTAAAAATATAACGGGAGCCTAAGAAATTGTTGCTAACAAAATCAAAAGGTCATGATTTCCCTTTAAGCTCCACAGCTCGTAAATCGTGCGCTTTCGAGTGAACCGGGGCTCAGTGAGTCGGAGCATTTGTCGATCTGTCAAGTATCGGCCTCCTGGTCTTAAAGGGAAGAGTTCACCTTGAAAAAGTCTTGAAATTTGCCTATACGGGGTATTTCGAACTGCAAAAAACGAATATGGCATTTGTTTGGACGATAGATGGATATCCGTCGAAAAAATGGGTATGTTTCTCTTTTCTCCTCCATGGCCATAACACACTTAATGAAAATTATGACGTCATGCATATGGTAGCTTGGATATGGAAACTATTGCACACAATAACGACGGGCTTTAGGCATATATACGCAGGCTGCTTGTAACGTAAATAACCGTTGTGAGGACCCGAAACAAGTTTCTTGACCCTGATCGGGGCACGGAACAGCGTCTTCAAAAGGGGCCCATTAGTCCTGTGTCGAAATTACTTAACGTAGCGAGGTAACTCTTTCACCACAACCCATTTTTCGATCTGCTCTACAAATCTGCTATCGCATTTCAAAAACCCATGTTAAATGTGAACTATTCCCTTTAACGTTCACATTCTTGAAAAGTGCCTGCATCTGCTTCTATCAGGAAAGCTGTCATCTTATAGTGGCTGATGTCAGAGTACGAAATATTTATAGATTTATAGTATCATTGCTACTTGGTATCACAAGCTGATCTCTTAAAATGTATATGCATCGTTATTTTGTTGTATTCCTGTATACCCTTTACTGATTGTTGCAGCGGTGGTACAATGTCTTCAGGAGGCTCAGTCACCAGTGGCTCGACATATCCACCGTCCCCAGTGTCTCCAGTGTCTCCACCGTCTCCACCGTCTCCAGTGTCTCCACCGTCTCCACCGTCTCCACCGTGTCCAGTGTCTCCAGTGTCTCCACCATCTCCAGTGTCTCCAGTGTCTCCAGTGTCTCCAGTGTCTCCACCGTCTCCACCGTCTCCAGTGTCTCCAGTGTCTCCAGTGTCTCCACCGTATCCAGTGTCTCCACCGTCTCCACCGTCTCCACCGTCTCCACCGTCTCCAGTGTCTCCAGTGTCTCCACCGTCTCCAGTGTCTCCAGTGTCTCCACCGTCTCCAGTGCCTCCAATGTCTCCACCGTCTCCAGTGTCTCCAGTGTCTCCACCGTCTCCAGTGTCTCCAGTGTCTCCAGTGTATCCAGTGTCTCCACCGTCTCCAGTGTCTCCACCGTCTCCACCGTCTCCAGTGTCTCCAGTGTCTCCACCGTCTCCAGTGTCTCCAGTGTCTCCACCGTCTCCAGTGTCTCCAATGTCTCCACCGTCTCCAGTGTCTCCAGTCTCTCCACCGTCTCCAGTGTCTCCAGTGTCTCCAGTGTCTCCACCGTCTCCAGTGTCTCCACCGTCTCCACCGTCTCCACCGTCTCCACCGTCTCCACCGTCTCCACCGTCTCCACCGTCTCCACCGTCTCCAGTGTCTCCAGTGTCTCCACCGTCTCCACCGTCTCCACCGTCTCCAGTGTCTCCACCGTCCCCACCGTCTCCACCGTCTCCACCGTCTCCAGTGTCTCCACCGTCTCCCCCGTCTCCACCGTCTCCACCGTCTCCACCGTCTCCACCGACTCCACCGTCTCCACCGTCTCCAGTGTATCCACCGTATCCACCGTCTCCAGTGTCTCCACCGTCTCCACCGTCTCCACCGTCTCCAGTGTCTCCACCGTCTCCACCGTCTCCAGTGTATCCAGTGTCTCCAGCGTCTCCAATGTCTCCACCGTCTCCAGTGTCTCCAGTATCTCCAGTGTCTCCACCGTCTCCACCGTCTCCAGTATCTCCAGTGTCTCCACCGTCTCCTCCGTCTCCACCGTCTCCACCGTCTCCAGTGTCTCCACCGTCTCCACCGTATCCAGTGTCTCCACCGTCTCCACCGTCTCCACCGTCTCCACCGTCTCCAGTGTCTCCACAGTCTCCACCGTCTCCACCGTCTCCAGTGTCTCCACCGTCTCCACCGTCTCCAGTGTCTCCACCGTCTCCACCGTCTCCACCGTCTCCACCGTCTCCACCGTCTCCACCGTCTCCACCGTCTCCACCGTCTCCACCATCTCCACCGTCTCCACCGTCTCCACCGTCTCCAGTGTCTCCAGTGTCTCCAGTGTCTCCAGTGTCTCCAGTGTCTCCACCGTCTCCACCGTCTACAGTGTCTTCACCGTCTCCACCGTCTCCACCGTCTCCACCGTCTCCAGTGTCTCCAGTGTCTCCAGTGTCTCCACCGTCTCCAGTGTCTCCAGTGTCTCCAATGTCTCCACCGTCTCCAGTGTCTCCAGTATCTCCAGTGTCTCCACCGTCTCCACCGTCTCCAGTGTCTCCACCGTCTCCACCGTCTCCACCGTCTCCACCGTCTCCAGTACCGTTCAGATCTCCCTGAAAACCCCATGTCGATCCAGCTCCGTTTTTCGTCGAGAAGCGTCTGCCGGCCGGGCCTGCGTCTGTCATTTTGCCTAATGACGGGCGGCTGTCATCTGTCAACGTCAGCTGTCACCGCTACCGACGCCGCCAGCACTCCGCTGCCAATCATCAAACAGGTCCTCCCTGAAAGGTTGCATATGGGATACAACAAGCTTCATCCGTAAGAAACGCTGTCCATTGCGGAAGAACTTCTCTGGGATAGATGTAAGATTGCAGTAATCACTTTTAGCATGATATATTACAGCGACATGTAAAATCCGCAACGAAGTCCAATGTGCTCCGGTGTGTTCTCAATGTAGCCAGAGACTGTCAAGTGTGAACTGTGACAGAGCAGATGTCAAGGTCATGTGTCCCGCCTGCCGGCAGGAGTCAGCCCGGGACCCTGCGGGATCTCACCGTGAGGTGGCACTACTCCATCCCACCGCATTCTCAGTCTGCAGATCCCTCCTTCCCACCGCATTCGCAGTCTGCAGACCGCTCCTTCCCACCGCGTTATCAGTCTGCAGACCTCTCCTTCCCACCGCATTCTCAGTCTGCAGACCACTCCTTCCTACCGCATTCTCAGTCCGCAGACCGCTCCTTCTTACCGCATTCTCAGTCTGCAGACCGCTCCTTCCCACCGCATTCGCAGTCTGCAGACCGCTCCTTCTCACCGCATTCTCAGTCCGCAGACCGCTCCTTCCCACCGCATTCTCAGTCTGAAGACCACTCCTTCCTACCGCATTATCAGTCCGCAGACCGCTCCTTCTTACCGCATTCTCAGTCTGCAGACCGCTCCTTCCCACCGCATTCTCAGTCTGCAGACTGCTCCTTCCCACCGCATTCTCAGTCTGCAGACCGCTCCTTCCCACCGCATTCTCAGTGTGCAGACCGCTCCTTCCCACCGCATTCTCAGTCTGCAGACCGCTCCTTCCCACCGCATTCTCAGTCTGCAGACCGCTCCTTCTTACCGCATGCTCAGTCTGCAGACCGCTCCTTCCCACCGTATTCTCAGTCTGCAGACCGCTCCTTCCCACCGCATTCTCAGTCTGCAGACCGCTCCTTCCCATTGCATTCTCAGTCTGCAGACCGCTCCTTCCCACCGCATTCTCAGTCTGCAGACCGTTCCTTTCCACCGCATTCTCAGTCTGCAGACCGCTCCTTCCCACCGCATTCTCAGTCTGCAGACCGCTCCTTCCCACCACATTCTCAGTCTGCAGACCGCTCCTTCCCACCGCATTCTCAGTCTGCAGACCGCTCCTTCTTACCGCAGTATCAGTCTGCAGACCACTCCTTCTCACCGCATTCTCAGTCTGCAGACCGCTCCTTCTCACCGCATTCTCAGTCTGCAGACCGCTCCTTCTCACCGCATTCTCAGTCTGCAGACCGCTCCTTCCCACCGCATTCTCAGTCTGCAGACCGCCCCTTCCCACCGCATTCTCAGTCTGCAGACCGCCCCTTCCCACCGCATTATCAGTCTGCAGACCGCTCCTTTCCATCGCATTATCAGTCCGCAGACCACAGCTTCACTGCATTCGGCGCCAGCCACGCGGCTCCTCAGTGTCACTAATGAAGTCTGCTCAGTGAAATCAACTTCAATGTGCTCATAGTGGACTGGGGAGGGAAAGAGCTTTCTCTAATCTTGGCTTAGTTTTAGGTTGAACTATATCTTAACCCTATATGACGGATCATAACCCGTCTGTCTTAACCCTATATGACGGATCATAACCCGTCTGTCTTAACTCTATATGACGGATCATAACTCTATATGACGGATCATAACCTGTCTGTCTTAACCCTATATGACGGATCATAACCCGTCTGTCTTAACCCTATATGACGGATCATAACCCGTCTGTCTTAACCCTATATGACGGATCATAACCCGTCTGTCTTAACCCTATATGACGGATCATAACCCGTCTGTCTTAACCCTATATGACGGATCATAACCTGTCTGTCATATGGATGCGCATACAGCGTTGTTTCTCCTTAAAAGCTCAATTTGGCTGCCGAGACTTCAGTATTTGCTGAGGGCTGCCCCAATCTATCAACAAGAGGACATACTGGCTGAACTCGACAGCGTTCTGAAGCAGGGTGTGACGGACCTGACGAACGTCCGATTCGAAGAGTCAAGTTGGGAACAGGCTGTGCTACCCACTAGAGTCGGCGGGCTCGGTCTTCGACGGACAGCAGACGTTGCTCTTCCGAGCTTTATTGCTTCTCTCCAACGCTGCCGTCAGCTGCTGTCCCGCTTACTGCCTCCTTCCTTCGGCGCACTGGTCTCCGACGAGCTTGAGAAAGCCGTTTCCGAGAGGCAAAAGATGGTCGGTGATAAGGGAGTTCCCAAGGATGAAGCTTGCAGTTGGCAGAGGCTCTGGGACTCTCCTCTAGCGGAATGCAAGAGAGAGTCCTTACTACTGAACTCCAACCAGTTTGGCAGAGCCCGGCTCCTAGGTGCAGCTACTTCTGAGAGCGGCGCATGGCTGCGAGCACTGCCCTCTGCGAGTCTCGGCACCCACCTTGACAATCAGACCGTCCGCATCGCCGTCGCCCTGAGAGTTGGTGCCGAAGTTTCCAGTCAGTACCTCTGTAGGTGTGGAACGCCGGCAGACAGTAAAGGTTGTCATGCTCTGACATGCCGTTTTAGTGCAGGTAGACTTCCACGGCACACAGCGCTGAATGACATTGTCAGGCGGGCCCTGCAGTCTGCCGGCGTCCCCGCTCTCCTGGAGCCTCAAGGCATCGACGGGGGTGATGGCAAGCGGCCCGATGGAATATCGCTGTACCCATTTGCACAGGGCCGATGTCTTGTATGGGATGCCACGTGCGTCAACAGCTTCGCAAGCTCACGTGTTCTGGCGGCTTCCGTGGAAGCTGGAGCGGCTGCTAAGGAAGCAGAAAAGGTCAAGCGTCTGAAGTACACTGGATTGGCCGACCGCTTCTTCTTCTTCGCTCCTGTAGCCTTCGAAACCACTGGAGTCTGCGGACCTTCCACCCGATCGCTGATGAAGGAGCTGGCCGCCAAAATAACAGCTGTGACGGGCGACCCTCGGGAAATGGATTGGCTGCTTCAACGTTGCTCTATGGCCATTTTGCGCGGGAACGCAGCCTCAGTTCTCCTCGGAGTAGCGGCTGATGGCAACGGTGTACCATCGTTGGGCGAAGACAACGAGACCGGCGAGCCGTTAAGCTGTCACCGGGAGACCGGAAACCCGATGGGCGGCAGCAGCACTATCAGCAGTGGTAGGCCGGTTAGAGACAGCTGCGAAATCGGCAAGTCAGAGTACAATGACAAGAATACGCCGCTACTCATCGGGGTTAGAGCAGGCATGCCTGGGAGCCTTGAGAAACGAGATGACTTCCAACGGTGGGTGCAAATACCTTCTCGGGCCCATCAGTACTTCGCCGCCGAATGTCCAGCTAGATCTCTTCCTGCCGTTGCTACTGGTCTTGAAAATATTGGTAGCACTTGCTATATGAATGTCATTTTTCAGGTCTTAGCGCATACACGAGACCTCGTCACCCATACAGATGGCGAATTGCTCCACGATATCAATAACCACTCGCCAAGTCACGGTAAGTTGGCAAAGGACAGCTTCTGGGCATCGTGTGGTCGCGAAAGTTCCCGTTCGTTTCACCACACCGGCTACGAGCAGAGCTGTGCGCGCGCCGCACGGAATTCAGCGGCATGCGCATGCACGACGCGCACGAGTTCGCCATCCGGTTGCTGGAATGGCTACATGACGACCTGAACGTGGTGGTAGTAACTAAAGCACCGCCTCCCGCGCTGCCCCCTGACAGTTCTTCAGACACCGATGCAGCCGAGACGGTCTGGCGGCAGTTTCATCTTACTAACGACTCGATTGTGTCAAGGCTCTTCCACGGCCTACAAAAGTCGACACTGAACTGCATCGCCTGCGGCTACGAATCTGCCGCGTTTGAAACGTTATCGCTGCTGTCACTGCCGCTGACAGTAACGACTGAAGGCCGGGATTGTCTGTACCGCTGACAGTAACGACTGAAGGCCGGGATTGTCTGTACCGCTGACAGTAAAGACATAAAGACATAAAAGAAAAGTGCAACAAAGAGCCTCTTGGGCCCATCCGAGGTTGCACCCCCCCCCCCCTCCACCAGTCTCGCCCCTTCAAATCACCTTACTCTACCTGCATAAAAGAAGGCTAATCCCACGAGTATTTATGAACTAATCCCTTCTCTGTAAAGTATTCATCTAATCTAATTTTGAAGGAAGCAAGTGTCACTGCATCAGCGACATCCCCTGGTAGCATATTCCAATGTCCTACAACCCTTCTACTGAAAAATGACTGTCGTAGCCTAGTCCTACTTTGTTTCATAATGAGTTTATGCTGTTGACCTCTACCTCGATTTTCCCTATTGAACTCAAACATACCCTTTAAATATCCAGAATGCTGACTATTTACAAATTTGAAGACTTCAATTAGATCTCCTCTTAGCCTTCTATATCTAAGTGAAAACATACCCAATTTCCTTAATCTATCTTCATAAGGTAAACTACCAAGACAATTAATCATTTTTGTTGCCCTTTTTTGAACTCTTTCTAACAACCAGCAATCTTTCTCATATGTTGGAGACCAGGCTTGTACACAATACTCCAAATGTGGTCTAACGTATGCACAATACAGTTTTGTTATTACCTTTTCACTCTTGTAGGAAACATTTCTGTTAATGGCCCCTAGCATTCTAAGTGCCTTTTTCCTAGCTTCTACAACCTGGTCTGACGCTGATAGTCTATTGTTTACCACGACACCTAAATCTCTTTCCTTTTCAATCTGCTCCATTTTCTGCCCACCCATTTCATACCTATGTTTACTGCTAACCCGTCCAGCGTGCATAATCTTACATTTACTCAAATTGAATTTCATCTGCCATGCTTCAGACCACTCAACTAGCTTGTCCAGATCTGATTGAAAAACATCCTGATCATGTTTTCCTCTAATAATCCTGACAACTTTTAGATCGTCTGCAAATTTCAAGACTTTGCTGTCTATACTGTTCTCAATTGCATTCACAAATATTATAAAAAGCAATGGGCCCAGGACTGAGCCCTGTGGAACCCCACTGAGAACCTCCTTCCATTGTGATTGGCACCCATTCAATATAACCCTTTGCTGGCGTCCTGAAAGCCACGTTTCTATCCAATCCAGAATCTTGCCCCTGATCCCATGAATTTTAAGTTGCAACCCCAGTCTTGTATGGGGGACTTTGTCAAATGCTTTACTGAAATCAAGAAAAGCTACATCTAGCTGTTTACCCTGATCAACGCTATCTGTTGCAACATCCAAAAACTCCAGAAGATTAGTTAAACAAGAACGGCCCTTCCTAAAGCCATGCTGTGTATCTTTGATGAGTTCATTTTGCTCCAAGAATTCAACAATCTTATCTTTGATGATTGATTCAAGCACCTTGCAGACTAATGAGGTCAGACTAACTGGTCTATAGTTTTCCTCTTTACTTCTATCTCCCTTTTTATGAATAGGAACAACATTTGCTCTTTTCCAATCAAGTGGAATTTTACTATCTGCAAGTGATTTAGAAAATATTATGGCTAATGGAACCGACAACTCCCTTTCAGATTCTCTTAAAAGTCTAGCATGGATTTCATCAGGTCCTTCTGCCTTGTTAGGCCTTACTTTCTTTAGATATTCTAGAACAAGTTCACTACTTATGCCACCTAGCTCTCCTATAGTCTCCTCTGTCTCTAGCTCAGGCTGAAGTGCTGCAATACTACTCTGGTCCTCGATAGTAAAGACAGATTGAAACTGATCATTAAGCACTTCAACCATTTCACTGTCCTTGCTAACTAACACATCATCTACCTTAAATGGACCTATATTTTTGGAAACTGTACTTAACTTATAAAAACTGAAGAACTTCTTACTATCTGCATTACAATGTCTAGCTAAATCAAGTTCCTTTGCCCTTTTAGCTGCTCTGACCTTTTTCTTAACTGAATTTCTTGCATTCTGGTAGGCCTTCTGATTTATATCTAGTGAAGATCCCTTCAAAATGCCAAATGCACTTCTTTTAGCTTGTATAGCACTCCTTACTTCTGGGGTAAGCCAAACTGGATTGCCCTTGGTTCTGTTACGTTTGTGCCTGAGGGGTATATGCCGATTTTGAATTTGGCTTAATCTAGCTTTGAAAACATTCCAGGCCTCACATGCATCTAAACCTGCCAACTCAACGTTCCATTTTACCTGTGCGAGGTCATTTCTAATACCATCAAAATCAGCCCGGCTGAAGTTTGGAACCATAATAAGGTTATCTTTGGGCCTCATTTCTGATGAGATATTGAATTTAACCATATTGTGATCACTGGTTCCTAGACCTGCACAAATACTTATGTCACTAACTAGATCACTGTTGTCTGAGAATACAAGGTCTAGAATGGAGCAATGTCTGGTTGGCTCTGTTACAAACTGATGCATGAAAAGCTCCTCTTCAAAGATTTGCCTATACAACCTACACTCATTTGTTTCCTCTGCTATACTTTCGTATCCTCTTAAGTTAAAATCTCCCATAATAAGACACTGAGCCCGAAAGTTCCTACGTATTTCCTCACAAATATCTTGGTCTGTTTCAGCTTGGGAGTTCCTTGGAAGATTCCCTGGTCTGTAAAATGCACCTATCCTCAACCTTCCTCTGTTTCCTGTACCAATTTTAATGTCAAGCCAGATTGATTCTACTTCTTTTACTTTACTAGAATCATCAACTCTAGTAGTGCAGTACAAGCTATTTACATATACAAACACTCCGCCTCCCTGCCGTGATTCTCTGCAGTATGAGAACATGTTATACCCTTGTAACTCGAAATCCTGTAGCCTATCCCTATTATACCCCTCACTAACCCATGTCTCGGTTACACAAATGATATCAGGCTTTTCAAGGGCAACATAACACTCAAACTCATCAAATTTAGACCTAATACTTTGGGCATTCAGCAACACACATGTGATCTTATACTTTGAGCTGACTCTACTAATTCTGAGGGAATTATGATCTACTGTCCTATTCTGACATGAACTTCTACCAATGCTTACTTCTTGATGCCCTAGTACTAGCGTCCCTGAACCCCCCCTCCTACCTAGTTTCCCTGAATGACACTTCTGTAGGCATCTCCCAAAGCCCTTGCCCCCTCATCCGATAAGTGAAGCCCATCCTTCATATAGTACCTATGCCACTCATAGAACTGATCCCATAAGTCTACATAACTAAGCCCCATAGCTGAACATAAGTTCTGAACTGAGCTGTTCACAGACAGAGCTCTTGAGTACCACTCCTCACTGGCTCCACAGCGAGGGAGGATGCCAGTCACAATGACTGGTTTCCTGGACTCCTTCAACCTCTGCAGCAGGCTCCGGTACTCCGCTACTATTCTCACACTCTGTCTAGGTCCTATGTTGTTCACCCCCACCTGTATTATAACTGTCTCCGGGCTACTCCTACCCAGTTCTGCCTCAATGACAGGGCCCATATCAACTACTTTTGCCCCCGGTTTAACTATACATTTGTCCCTCTTCCCACAGAATGTTCGCCTTAAGGGCCTTACCCTCGAGTCCCCAACCACTAAATGCTGAATCTGTACCTTGTCACTTTCAGCTGCTGACTCTAACGCACTGAACCTATTTGCTAGTGTAACCTGCTGATGTTCCCTGGGGCTGTACTGCCTGACTCTACCCTGAACTTTTGTCCATCCCTCCTGATCCCCTTCCCTCTTCCTCCTCCAGATTCTGCTACCACCCTCCATTACCCAGCACCCCTCCTCATCCTTACTGTCTGTGGCCCTAGCATTACTTTCCACAATGTTGGGTCTCCAGAAACGTGACCCTCCAACACACTTCCAAACCCCAGCCGCGCTATCCACTTTTGCCTTATCCTCCTCCCTTATGCCCCTATCAGAACTACCACTGGTCCCTGATCCTGTAGGCTCCTTTTCTGACCCCCTAACCACAATCTGCGCATACGTTCCTTGGTCAGGAGCTACACCCTCTTGCGGCTCATCTCTACACCTACACTTACTTAACTGCGCCTCAAGCTCCGCTACTCTAGCCTGGAGGGCCTCTAGCTCTGCTACCTTCGCCTGCATCCTAGTCATGCTCATTTGAATACACTAGTAACTTAGGTATATAACTTAGGTACTATGCACTTTTCAATACTTTACTAACTTAACTTAACTTTTTTTTTGTTTGTTTTTTCTTCTTCTAAACCTTAACTAGATCTAGGTAAAGCTAGTAACACAAATCAGCTATGAGTGCACCTAATACTAGACTAAATATCTAATCCTTAAATAAACTGAATACTAAATACACCTTAATTATCCCTAATTTTCTAAAATATCTACTTATCCAACCCTGCAACTAATAACACAAAAATAAGACTAAGACAATTTTGGCGCACACAAGCTAGAATGAAAAGTCCTTTAAAAAGCAAGTAAGAGGTAACAGCTAACTATGAATGCTTAAAAATAATACTTAAACGATCCACAAAACTAAATATCTAATCCTTATATCTAAATATAATGTGGTTGCTCAAAAAATACACAAAAACAACAGAGCTATCCAACAGCTACTTAGCTTGGCTAAAGTAGGGTTCAGAAGTAACGACTGAAGGCCGGGATTGTCTGCACCGCTTACAGTAACGACTGAAGGCCGGGATTGTCTGTACCGCTTACAGTAACGACTGAAGGCCGGGATTGTCTGTACCGCTGACAGTAACGACTGAAGGCCGGGATTGTCTGTACCGCTGACAGTAACGACTGAAGGCCGGGATTGTCTGTACCGCTGACAGTAACGACTGATGGCCGGGATTGTCTGTACCGCTGACAGTAACGACTGAAGGCCGGGATTGTCTGTACCGCTGACAGTAACGACTGAAGGCCGGGATTGTCTGTACCGCTGTCTGGACCAATACGTCCGAGGTGACCTTGTTAACCCGCGAGTTACTGGGGGGGGGCTATTTTTTGCCCCCCCTCCCGTTATTTTGCAATAATTCCTGAACGAACACCGGTATCGTCACCAAACTTGCAGTACCTTATGTCACATTAATTTTATATATGTTGGCAAAAGGAAAAATATGAGGTTATGATAGGTCAACCGGGAATGACGTCAGAGTGACGTCATGTTCTTCGGTTTTGGTAGCAAAATAATGGTTTGCGGAAAACGCTGTCAAAAGTACAATGTTTGAGATCAACTCAATTGTCTTAAATAAAATTACTGACAATAGACCGGGCTATCAAACTGCTATCTCGGATTTTTGAGTTTTTTCAATTACAAATTTTGAGTAATCCAAATACATGTTTGTTTTTTTTACAAAATTTTCAAGAAAAAATCATAATTTTCAAAAAACCGGAATACAAGTTATCGAGACGTGTGCGGTGAATATGTGTACCAAATTTGAAGTCGATATCTTCAAAAATGACTGAGTTATGACCTTTAAATGACAAAAATCGAACACCTCTCACAGCATTACTATGCATAAAAAACGCCTTTCCATTTTTGTGTTTTACTTCTATTTATATGGAACAAACAATGTTCTAAGGTCATTTTACGCGTTCTAGACGAAAACAAACCCATAAACATGTGTTACAACGCCTAATGACCGTAATCTGCAGTTTGACATCATGACCTCGGATGACCTTGACCTGACCCAAGGTAGGTACGACTTAAGAGTCATTATTAACTTTTCCTCAGGTTATTAAGATATTGATGTAGTTTTTCAGAGTTATCAAGAGGATTCTTACTTTATATTATTACAAATTCAGATATTTCGGCACACATTGTGGCGCCTTCTTCAGTTTCACTGAAGAAGGCGCCACAATGTGTGCCGAAATATCTGAATTTGTAATAATATAAAGTAAGAATCCTCTTGATAACTCTGAAAAAAAACTACATCAATATCTGACCCAAGGTCATAAACAGCTTAGAAAAGTACTTAGAAGTGTCAGACACACGAATCATACCGATTTATCGACAGCTTATGCGTTTAATATCGCAATTTTGCGCGACAATTCCATCCATCGAGACCTTTTGACACGGTCAAACATTGTGTACTTGACCTGACCTGTGACGTCATCGGTGACCCCGAGGTCAACAATATTATGTTTCCCTCGATAAATTTCCAAGGGCTATCGAATGCCGTTTGAATTTGTACATTCGGTTCAGTAGTTCCGGAGAGATCTGAGGGGGGGCAAAAAATAGCCCCCCCCCCACCCAGTAAGTCGCGTTATGAAATATACCCCAGTAACTCGCGGGTTAACGATTGGACCTGTCGAAGTTGTAAGGAAAGCAACGACGCCTACAAGAAATTAGAATTTTGGCGCCTTCCGCCGGTCATTATATTCCATTTAAAGCGGTTCAGGTATACTGGCACTACCACGCTGAAAACACACACACGGGTATCATTCCCGCTGCGTGACCTTGACTTGAGTCAGCTGTCGATCGGTCCGCACCACGACTCGCACGGTATCGTGTACGACCTGTACGGGGTAGTTGAGCACCATGGCAGCCAGCACAGCGGTCACTACACTGTCTACTGTTTCAACCAGCCAGCCGCCAGGTGGTACCTCGCCAGCGACTCTAACGTGAAGGAGTGCACGGCTGCCGAGGTCAAGAACGCTTCAGCCTACTACGTTGCCAGAGGCTCTGCAGAGGCTGACTGCCGATACGTAGGAGTGACGCATCATATGACAGCGCACGCAGGAGGAGCACCCCGATAGCCAGCTGGAGGCGTTTGCGATCCGATACGGCCAGTCGTCACAGTGCCGCCGACCACCGGGAGCAACGTGTGACGTCAGAGGAGGCCGCTTGTGGCAGTGTGGCATCTAGGTTGATTGTTGTTTGCATCATTTTTTCCACTTGTGCTTCAGTGAACATGACGAGTGTAAATACAAACTCTTCATTGATAAATAAATAAAAAACAAATGCAAAAAATAAATAAAAAGAATCGTATGTTGAGTGCAACGACTTTATCAGGGGAACTAGCAGATTACGCATCTCAAAAATCTGTTCGTAGTATCTTCATGTTTAACCCGGCATTGACTGGGGTTTGAGAAGAACACCATTGACTGAGGGGTGGGGGGGGGCGTTAAACGCCCCCTGGTTATCTTTCGAACTAATGATCGCAGCGAGACGTGCAAGGCGGCAATAGTGAGACAAATCCAAAAAATGTTCAAAAATGTCAAAGTGAGGTCAAATGTCAGGTAACGGTCAGGTCAAAGGTCAAAATCGGCGTATTTGAGTTTATAGGCCATACTTTCCATAAAAAAAACGTGAAGTAAATGTCAATTTCGGGTCAAGTTCAGGTCACCGAAGGTCAAAATTTTTAATCGTTAAATCTAAACAAAAAAGGCATGTTGCTAGACCTGTTTTGTCTCAGAAATACAGTGATGGCATTTATTTATCTGTACCTAGTCAAGAAAAGCCAAACAAACGCAATTTCAAAATATGACGTTTTAAGTTACCCATATTTTAGATGTGATAAGTCAGTCAAAAATGGAGATATCAGTTTGAAATTTGGCATAGTAGTTGCCTAGGTATGGTTCTCTGACATATCTTCCGGTTTTTGAATATTTTAGAAAATTTTGATTTTGTGATAATTTCCCCCCAAAAAAAATGTTTTTCTTTTTTAATTTTTAGGGGTCAAAAACAATTTTTTCTTTAAATCAGAGATAGTCAGTTTTTAGCCGTTGCAAAGTGCTATCTTTTGGCGTTTTTCGATTGCATTTTGCTTCGAATGTGGCATTTGTACGGCTTGGCAAATTTTAGATGATTTTGGTGTAAAACTCGTGTGTAGTGACGTCACTAAATTCGCTATAACTCGAGAGAAAAAAAAATCGACGATTTATTTTTATTTTTGCACACAAGACGTAAAAATGATCTATAAGAAGGTACCCGAAGTTTAACGTTGATAGCGCTATTAGTGTTCCAGCTATTGCGAAAATTCATCATGGGGGGGGGGGCGGGTAAACGCCCCCCCCCCCCCCAGTCAATGGCGGGTTAAGGCCTAGCTCAAAGTTAAATATCGATTTGCTGTAGGTATCAAAATATAAAATGATTTTCAAATGGGGATCCACTTGTTCCGAGAGATTTAATGTATCAAATGGTGTAAGTCAGGGTGGCATTTTATCCCCATTCTTGCGTAATGTGTATATGGATGGACTTGTACCATCTTGAATCAGTGTAGCATAGGTTGTATTGTTGGCGGGAAACTGGTCAACCATTTAATGTATGCCGATGATTTAGTATTGATTGCTCCATCCAGTGGAGGACTCCAGAAACTGTTAGACATTTGCTATGAATTTGGCTTATCAAATGACATTAATTATAATGGCGAAAAAGGTGTTACAATGAGTTGTAAGACAAAATGGATGAGTGATGTCAAGGTGCCAACTTTTAAGCTAGGGTCGGGGCCAATTGAAAAAGTAGACAATGTTAAATATCTTGATCACATTATAATTGAGGATATGTCAGATGATGCCGACATTGCACGGCAGAACTATATCAGGTCAGATCAGATCAGGAGCTGGGCGGACCGTGTTCCAACTTCGAGCACGTTAAACATTCGCCACTAAATTCTGCCGTTGAACTGGAACTACGCCATCGGATGGTAGGGGTCAAGACTCACGCAACAAGCTCTGCTTAGTATAGGGTTCTGATCCCAGAAATCCATCCATTCAAATATTCGGGCATTTTTTAAAGATATTACCGCGAAAGAAAACATATGCGTTTCCGAGACGTAAGCCGTCTGTACGCCGGACCGTTAACATTGAGCCAACACTCTCTGGCGCAGCTGTGGCGAATCTGGCCGCGACGGCGCTGTCCGCTCAGGGCTGTTTGTTTCCTGTCGTAACACGGCGCCAACGGTCCGGGGTTCCCCGTGGGCCACTGCAGGTCAATGGCGGCCCCAGCGCTCCGAACGACTCCGTGTTGACCTCGGTTCACCAGACGGCTGACGAAATGGAAACCAGACGGCTGATGGAATGGAAACCAGACAGCGGACGGAATGGAAACCAGACAGCGGACGGAATGGAAACCAGACGGCTGACGGAATGGAAACCAGACGGCTGACGGAATGGAAACCAGACAGCGGACGGAATGGAAACCAGACAGCGGACGGAATGGAAACCAGACGGCTGACGGAATGGAAACCAGACGGCTGACGGAATGGAAACCAGACGGCTGATGGAATGGAAACCAGACGGCGGACGGAATGGAAACCAGACGGCGGACGGAATGGAAACCAGACGGCGGACGGAATGGAAACCAGACGGCTGACGGAATGGAAACCAGACGGCTGATGGAATGGAAACCAGACGGCGGACGGAATGGAAACCAGACGGCGGACGGAATGGAAACCAGACGGCGGGCGGATTGGAACCAGACGGCGGACGGAATGGAAGCCAGACGGCGGACGGAGTGGAAACCAGACGGCGGACGGAATGGAAACCAGACGCCGGACGGAATGGAAACCAGACGGCGGACGGAATGGAAACCATACGGCTGACGGAATGGAAACCAGACGGCGGACGGAATGGAAACCAGACGGCGGACGGAATGGAAACCAGACGGCGGACGGAATGGAAACCAGACGGCTGACGGAATGGAAACCAGACGGCTGACGGAATGGAAACCAGACGGCGGACGGAATGGAAACCAGACGGCGGACGGAATGGAAACCAGACGGCTGACGGAATGGAAATCAGACGGCTGACGGAATGGAAACCAGACGGCGGACGGAATGGAAACCAGACGGCTGACGGAATGGAAACCAGACGGCGGGTGGAATGGAAACCAGACGGCGGACGGAATGGAAACCAGACGGCTGACGGAATGGAAACCGACCCGGCTCACCTCTCCTCGGTTGTCGAAAACAAGCTGACCTAATATGTGACAGCACACTGCACAGTGTACAGCGCCGTGATAATGGGGGGTGAGGTGCAAGGAGCGAGATCACAGGGAACGATGGATGTCACGCTTTTTGTCAGGGACAGACTGGTAACTGACTCGGTGGTAGAGTGACTGGTCTGTCTGTAGTGCCGGGATAGACTGGTAACTAACTCAGTGGTGGAGGACAGGTCTGTCTGTAGTGCCGGGATATACTGGTAACTGACTCAGTGGTGGAGGACAGGTCTGTCTGTAGTGCCGGGACAGACTGGTAACTGACTCAGTGGTGGAGGACAGGTCTGTCAGTAGTCCCGGGATAGACTGGTAACTGACTCAGTGGTGGAGGACAGGTCTGTCTGTAGTGCCGGGACAGACTGGTAACTGACTCTGTGGTGGAGGACATGGGTCTGTCTGAAAAGCCGAGATAGACTGGTAACTAACTCAGTGGTAGAGGACAGGTCTGTCAGTAGTCCCGGGATAGACTGGTAACTAACTCAGTGGTGGAGGGACAGATCTGTCTGTAGTGCCGGGACAGACTGGTAACTGACTCTGTGGTGGAGGACATGGGTCTGTCTGTAGTGCCGGGACAGACTGGTAACTGACTCTGTGGTGGAGGACAGGTCTGTCTGAAAAGCCGGCATAGACTGGTAACTAACTCAGTGGTGGAGGACATATCTGTCTCGGGACCGACTGGTAACTAACTCAGTGGTGGAGTGACATGTCTGTCTGTAGTGCCGGGACAGACTGTAAATCACTCTCTGGCAGGTAAGAGGTGTCGCAGGTGTCGGTGATATTGTGACGGTGTGCTACAGTAGGAAAGTGTCTCGGTTGGTTCGTCATTCTATGCTGTTTTGTTTTTGTGATTCCGTGTCACAGACATAGGCGTAACCACCTTCCGAAAGTAGGTGTGGACGGAGGCACTTTGAAGTCGATTTTGTCCATGCAACGCCCATAGGTGTAATGTTAAAATCCGAAAATGTGACTGGGGACTGATCCCCAGTGACCCCAGTGGTGGTTACGCGCCTGGCCACGGACCTGTTCTGCGATTGTGTAGGCACTGCAATTTCTGAGCGATTCTGTACCACAGCAGATTCGTGACGTAATGCTGCACGATTCCGTGCAGACTGGTCATTGATTCGATGTTTTTGGAACGATTCAATCATGATTCATTTTTTAATCTGAATAATAAAATCACAGTTCGATTTACGGATACAATTTTGAGAATTGATTCTTTCCGATTCAAATAATCAAAACAAATGTTTGAATCGATTCACGTTTGATTCCACATTTAAATATATGCGGTGAATGTATGTCAAATCAATACAAATGGAAACATACATATATATGATCATTAAAACATTGTTACAGCAATACCATTTCAGTAAAAATGAATGTAGCCACTGGGACTGCATCTATTTGCACAATTTACCAGTGTACTTGAATCGTTAAGAATCGCTAAATCTTTTGATTCAATCAGCCTTGATTTTATGCGGGTTTTGATTCAATCACGATTCATGAATCGAAAGATCTGGTGGTGAATCAATTATTTTTTATTCAAGGAATTTTGATTGAACGATTCCATTAGATTCAAGCAGTGTCGAATCAATTACAAGTCTGATTCCGCACCTCGCTTGAGTTCTGAATAGTATCTACGATCGTTAGATTATTTATCCATGGTTGTTTTATGACTCAATACTGTCCAGCATGTTTGGTGAATAACTGCCCCCCCCCCTTCCGCCCTCCTCCCCCCCCCTATATCTGCGCCACCAGTTCACACTGCAGCTGGTTATCGATGGTTTCCCCTGCTGTGGCGACTCGATAGTTCCGTCGGCTGTTCTATCCCATTACCGGTGGTTCTCCTGTCAGTAATACCCGGTTACCGGTGGTTCCGTCGGCTGTTCTATCCCATTACCGGCGGCTTTGTCGGTTGTTCGGCTACCGGCGGTTCTGCTGTCTGTAATACCCGGTTACCGGTGGATCTGTTGGCTGTTATACCCGGCTACTGGTGGTTCTTCTGTCTGTAATACCCGGTTACCGGTGGTTCCGTTGGCTGTTATACCCGGTTACTGGTGGTTCTCCTGTCTGTAATACCCGGTTACCGGTGGTTCCGTCGGCTGTTGTACCCGGTAACTGGTCGTTCTGCTGTCTGTAATACCCGGTTACCGGTGGTTCCGTTGGCTGTTGTACACGGTTACAGGTGGTTCTTATGTCTGTAATACCCGGTTACCGGTGGTTCCGTCGGCTGTTGTACCCGGTTACTGGTGGTTCTGCTGTCTGTAATACCCGGTTACCGGTGGTTCCGTTGGCTGTTGTACACGGTTACAGGTGGTTCTCCTGTCTGTAATACCCGATTACCGGTGGTTCCGTTGGCTGTTGTACCCGGTTACCGGTGGTTCTGCTGTCTGTAATACCCAGTTACCGGTGGTTCCGTTGGCCGTTATACCCGGTTACCGGTGGTTCTCCTGTCTGTAATACCCGGTTACCGGTGGTTCCGTTGGCTGTTGCACCCGGTTACCGGTGGTTCCGTTGGCTGTTGTACCCGGTTATCGGTGGTTATCCTGTCTGTAATACACGGTTACCGGTGGTTCCGTTGGCTGTTATACCCGGCTACTGGTGGTTCTCCTGTCTGTAATACCCGGTTACCGGTGGTTCCGTTGGCTGTTATACCCGGTTACAGGTGGTTCTCCTGTCTGTAATACCCGGATACCGGTGGTTCCGTTGGCTGTTGTACCTGGTTACCGGTGGTTCTCCTGTCAGTAATACCCGGTTACCGGTGGTTCCGTTGGCTGTTATACCCGGTTACTGGTGGTTCTCCTGTCTGTAATACCCGGTTACCGGTGGTTCCGTTGGCTATTATACCCGGTTACTGGTCGTTCTGCTGTCTGTAATACCCGGTTACCGGTGGTTCCGTTGGCTGTTGTGCACGGTTACAGGTGGTTCTCCTGTCTGTAATACCCGGTTACCGGTGGTTCCGTTGGCTGTTATACCCGGTTACAGGTGGTTCTCCTGTCTGTAATACCCGGGTACCGGTGGTTCCGTTGGCTGTTGTACCTGGTTACCGGTGGTTCTCCTGTCAGTAATACCCGGTTACCGGTGGTTCCGTTGGCTGTTATACCCGGTTACTGGTGGTTCTCCTGTCTGTTGGTCTGGCGCGGCGCCCGGGTGCGCACGCGGCCGCGGCTCTCCGCTCTCGCCTGTCCACCGCGCGACCCCGCGCTTGTTAATCCCCGAGTGGTAGCCGGGTGGTGTGCAGTGACGTTTGGTGCTGATAGCGTTGACAGTGCTGTGAGCTGAGAGGTGATGCACACTCTCGCAGCCCTATTTTGAGATAGCTCCAGTGATAGTGATAGTTGTCCAGTGATACTGCAAGAATCATCTACCATCTACCAAGTGACTCAGTGAACAGCGGCCTCGTTGTGCGCAGTCTTGAACTGTCTCCACCGTGACGGTCACCCAGGTGCGTCACGATACTGTGAGTGACCCCTCGTGACGGTCAACCAGGCGTGTCACGATACTGTGAGTGACCCCTCATCTAGCGTCAACGGCAGGAGCTGCCATCCCAAGCCATCAATCCAGCGTCATCTTCAAGTGCCAAGGCCCCCTTGACTGAGCGACCCAGCCAACGCGATACCCGCACTACAAGACGAGACCATGCCACCAGCTCAACAACGACCGCACCGTGCCGCCGGTCCGCTCTTCGCACTCATTTACGCCATCATCCTAGTGCAGTCTGCCTGCACGCTGCTGCAGGCTGTCCGGCCTGCGGTCGGCCCGTGGCCGCGCTCCACGTGGCCCCGGCCCCTGCCGGCCTCACGCCCTCGCGCCCGGGGCGGTGACATGACCCAGCTGGCGGACGCTGACTGGCCGCGTTCCGCTGCCTCCCCTCGCCGCCGCCTGGGCACGCTGACCGGACGGAACCGCCCGGCGAGCGCGGGAGCGGCTGACCGCGGACCCCAACCGGCAGGTGACCGGCCGGCCGACATTGGGGCGACCAGCGACCGGCGACCCCGGCGAGGCTGCAGGGGCGGCGGCAGGCGCCGTGGTAGCCGGGGTGGAGTCAACTGGCGCAGACACGGTGACATAGGCCCTGAACACTTCATCATAGGGCAAATAAATGTGCAGTCGCTCAAGCCTAAGTTGCCTGACTTACGTCACGATCTCCATCACGTGTTCGATTTCGATGTGTTGTCCGTCTGTGAGACTTGGCTAACTCCCAGCACGCCAGATCGTCTGCTAACTGTTCCTGGCTACGCCATTGTTAGAAGCGACCGCCCCACCAAGAAGGGTTTAGCTAAAGGTCATGGTGGCGTAGCGCTGCTGATCCGTGATACGTGTGACTACGAGGTGATCAAGACACCGAACACGGGCATAGATGGCTCAAAACTCGAGATCGCATGGGTAGCCGTTAGCGCAGGAAAACGGCAGATGTATCTGATTGGCTCTGCCTACCGCGTGCCGAACAACACCAACCGACAGCTCACGGCGGACTTGGACGACCTCGAGGGCCAGCTGCAGCATCTGATTGCTAGTTATCCCGGCTATAGTGTCATTCTGACCGGGGACTTAAACTGCTGCCTGTTAAAACCTGGTCGCGATGACCCAGGTCAAGTACTGCGACGCATGCTCTCCACCTATGGTTTACATATTTGTAACAACTCGCGCCCGACCTACCGACCTGCTCATAGCTTACTCGACATTATAGCTGTGTCATGTCCTGACAGTGTGCAGCGCAGCGGTGTGACCCAGTGCCACTACGGCGGCCCGCATGATTTTACTCGCGTGGCCCTGCGGCCCACTAATCAGGCACGTGGCCCAGGACACGTCGCACACCGTCGCGACATACGACGTGTGGACACTGACGATTTCAACCAGCGTCTCTTCCACGCAGATTGGACCGCAGTCATTATTGCCCCCACTACCACCGACAAGTGGTTGGCTCTACAGCAGACCTTCCTCCACATGCTAGACACCGTGGCGCCTGTCCGTCGCGTCCAGCTGCGTCAGACACGCGCCCCACCGGTTACCGCCAAGACTAGAGGCTTGATAGCGCGCCGCCAGATAGCCCTGCGCCATCACCTGCCGGAATATCGTGACATCAACAGGCTCTGTCGCTCTGCCATCCGTAGTGACTGCCAGGCGCATTTCCAACGCGAGCTGACAAGGTCGAAACCACATGAACTGTGGCGAGTATTGCGTCCACTCATTGGCCAGAAACAAGCTCAACACAATATACACAATATTACCGCTGATGCTCTTAACAACTATTACGTTACCATTGGACCAACAACTGCTGCTAGTGTACCCACTCCGGCTCGGCCTGTGCCTGTTCGTCTGCCGCGAGTCACTACCGGTACCTTCCGTGTTAGTGCTGTCGATATGGACACGTTGTACTGCACGTTGTTGAGCATGAAGAGCTCCACATCGACCGGTACTGACGGTATTAGTGTCCGTATGATCCAGACATTTTTTGAGGGGCTCGGTCACGCACTCCTGACCGTCGTCAACTCGTGCCTGACGACGGGGGAGGTACCTGCCGAGTGGAAACACGCGCTGGTCACACCCATCCCTAAGGGCAAGGTCAGCACCAACCCTAAGGACACACGACCCATTTCAATTTTACCCGCGGCTATGAAAATAGTAGAGCGTGTAGTTCAGTGCCAGCTTGTTGACTACCTGGAGTCACATCACCTGCTGTCCGCCGCGCAGCACGGATATCGCCGGCGGCATTCCACTGAGACCGCTCTTAGTGTCATAACCGATAGAGTATTGAGAGCTATGGACTGTGGTGAAATATCGGTGCTTGTACTATGTGATTTATCTAAATGCTTTGATGTTGTGCCGCATGATTTGCTCCTTAAAAAGCTAGCTCTGTACGGTATAGACACTTTCTGGTTCTCCAACTACCTCACCGACCACACGCAGCAGGTGCAGATACGTCGGCGAGACGGCAGCGCAACCCTGTCACGGACCAAGCCCAATACCATTGGAGTGTACCAGGGCGGCAGCCTCAGCTGCGTGCTGTTCATGTTGTTTGCCAATGATCTTAGCTTGTATGCGCCTGAGTCGGTAACCACTGTACAGTTTGCGGACGACACGCAAATCCTTATAACCGGCAAGAAACACGACATTCACCAGTTGATCCGTACCATGGAGGACACGCTAGAATTGATGTACCGTTGGTTCAGTACACATGGGATGAAGCTGAACGCTGACAAAACCCAGATGTTAGTGCTAGGAACTCCGGCTATGCTACGCACTATGCCCGAGGTTAGGATCCGTTTCTGTGGCGCAGACATCATTGAAAGTAAAGTGGTGAGGAACCTAGGACTCGAAATGGACCGCCATCTTAACTACCAGGCCCACATAGATCGGCTTACACAGCGATGTAACGGTGCCCTGATCGCACTGAGTCACGCCCGACATGTCATACCCCGATCCGCACTGAAGCCCATCGTGCAGTCGCTTGCGGTGTCGATTGTCCGCTACTGTATATCTGTATATGGAACGTGTGGCGAGACCCAGCTTCACCGAGTGCAGAAGATTCTGAATTTTTGTGCTCGTGTTGTATGCGGTAGGCGCAAACGTGAGCATGTGACGGATGCGTTCCGTGACCTCAGGTGGTTCGATGCCAGAGAACTCGTTAGGTACCATCGATTGTGTGCTGTACATGACGTGATGACAGACCAGCCAGAGGCTTTAATGGCTACCTTTGGACTGGCTGCCAACCAGAAACACGACCACAATACCAGACGAGCTGGTGATATCACACTGCCGCGTATTAGAACTGAAGCCGGACGACGCAGGCTGTGTTACGGTGCTGTGCAGGATTACAACCAACTACCAATTGCGACCCACCACGCTGGATTCCGGCAGCGCCTGCGCGAGTATATTCTGCGTCAGACGTAGACTGAGCTGCCCAACGCGATATGCGCTATTTTAACATTATCTCTTTGCTTATGGCTTGAAGCGTGTTTCTGGCCGGCTGGCACTCGGGTGATTATAGTGTATCCATTATATGTTTTAGTGTACTGACTCGCAAAGGTGAAAAGCCATGCATGTTGTGGACCCATTGTTTAATACACTATCTGTATCTGTAAAACCCGATTACCGGTGGTTCCGTTGGCTGTTGTACCCGGTTACCGGTAGTTCTCCTGTCTGTAATACCCAGTTACCTGTGGTTCCGTTGGCTGTTGTACCCGGTTACCGGTGTTTCCGTTGGCTGTTGTACCCGGTTACCGGTGGTTCTCCTACCTGTAATACCCGGTTACCGGTGGTTCCGTTGGCTGTTATACCCGGTTACTGGTGGTTCTCCTGTCTGTAATACCCGGTTACCGGTGGTTCCGTTGGCTGTTGCACCCGGTTACCGGTGGTTCCGTTGGCTGTTGTACCCGGTTATCGGTGGTTCTCCTGTCTGTAATACACAGTTACCGGTGGTTCCGTTGGCTGTTATACCCGGCTACTGGTGGTTCTCCTGTCTGTAATACCCGGTTACCGGTGGTTCCGTTGGCTGTTATACCCGGTTACAGGTGGTTCTCCTGTCTGTAATACCCGGATACCGGTGGTTCCGTTAGCTGTTATACCCGGTTACTGGTGGTTCTCCTGTCTGTAATACCCGGTTACCGGTGGTTCCGTTGGCTGTTGTACCCGGTTACCGGTGGTTCTGCTGTCTGTAATACCCAGTTACCGGTGGTTCCGTTGGCCGTTATACCCGGTTACCGGTGGTTCTCCTGCCTGTAATACCCGGTTACCGGTGGTTCCGTTGGCTGTTATACCCGGTTACAGGTGGTTCTCCTGTCTGTAATACCCGGTTACCGGTGGTTCCGTTGGCTGTTATACCCGGTTACTGGTGGTTCTGCTGTCTGTAATACCCGGTTACCGGTGGTTCCGTTGGCTGTTGTGCACGGTTACAGGTGGTTCTCCTGTCTGTAATACCCGGTTACCGGTGGTTCCGTTGGCTGTTGTACCCGGTTACCGGTGGTTCTCCTGTCTGTAATACCCGGTTACCGGTGGTTCCGTTGGCTGTTATACCCGGTTACTGGTCGTTCTGCTGTCTGTAATACCCGGTTACCGGTGGTTCCGTTGGCTGTTATACACGGTAACTGGTGGTTCCCGTTAGCTGTGGCGCCGGAACTCCGCAGTTGTTTGGCCAGTCCAGCGCGGCTGCAGGGGTTTGCTGGCGGCCCTAATGTTGCAAATATCGGCTGCTGCCAATGCCGACGGTGTGGGAGCTTCACCAGCTGGCTATTTGCGGTGTTTACGTGAATTCTTCCCAGGGGTGCAATGTTCCAGACCACCAGTAAACCGGCGGAAGTAAAATATATTGTGAAATCGACGCTTGGTACTCTTCAGTCTTCAGTGTATTGGTATTGTATCCATAAGTTTCGCGTCTTCGCGCTTGGGTCGGCTGATATATGCATCATAGATACTGGGATTGTACATATTTTTGGGGCACAGGTGCACTCAGGATACAAAAAAAATGAGAGGCGATGCCCACCCTCAAATTAGGTCCAACTTCAAATTAGTAAGATGATAAAAGCGTTACGCGCATGGTGCCCCCATGTTTTTTCCTAGATCCGCCTATGCGCAATATATCCAAATTTATCCAATTACAGCATATAATGCCCACATGTTACGTTCATGTCGTCCCAAACAATCACGAACAGCACATATCTTTTTTCAGAAAATCCACCCATTTTACATTCCCTGAATACGCCTATGATTTTATTTTGTTTTGTCTCTTTTGATATATTAGAGACCCGTACATTTGAAGCTCAAAAACATTTGGGGTATGCAAATCGGTCGACCCACATGGCCGCAATGACCTTTCAAAAAACACCCAAAATGTTCGGATTTTTTGCCCCCTGGCCCCCCATTTTTGAACAAAACAAAAATGATGGGGTCCAAAAAGAGATCTTGTCATGACGCATCGAATGTTGTTTTCCCATCGTAATCGACCGAGCAGTTCTCGAGATCTCTGGGGGGGGGGGGGCAGAATCGGCCCTCCCCGCATGTTAACGTATTTCTGGCCGCCCGCAGGGAATAGGGTTAAGCCATTGTCCAAACTGATTGTGTTCAACAAGCAATACCATAATGGTGCCATGTAATCTTTTACAAGAATGGCAGACGTCTCTGTTTCTGTCTGAAGCATGAAGCAGATAGTGTCGCGTGTGACCAGGCCGAACACGGCGGCTAACCGAACTAGCCCGGGGTCTATAATCGACCACGTCATCGTACCAGCGAACGATGACGTCACGACTGCGGAGGTGATACCGACCAGCTGCAGTGATCACAGCCTGGTTGTCGCCCAGACTCTCCTGAACCGCGAGAGGAAGCACAGAGCCGAGATTACAGTGCGATCGACCCGGTCTCTCGTACCTGACGCTCTCCGTCTGGACCTGCTGACGGCTGACTGGAGTGGTGTGAGTGAGGCGGTTGGTGTCGGTGATAAGTGGTCGGAGTGGCTGTCGGTGTGGTCTCCGCTTATTGACAAGCACATACCCTTGCCCAAACTGAAACCTCGCCACCCGCCATGCCCGTGGCTCACGGACGCCGACCAGCTTCGTGGTGACATGCGTGAGCGTGATGAGGCCCGTGCCGAGTATGTACGCGACCCTATACCGGAGAACCGCCAAGTCTACCGATCGCATCGGAATGCTGTGGAGGGAGACCAGTACCGCGCCAGGTCGGCATTCTTCGCGGCGTCTTTCCGCAACTCACGACACACCACGTGGAAGGATATCCAGCGCTTTCTCATTTCATCGCGGAGGAGCGACGCACCAGCAGCAGTCACAAGTCGGGGGTGGGTGAACCGGCTGAGCAATCACTTTGCCAGCTGTGGGTCGCGAGTCGCTGCTGAGGTGGGGGCCCAGGCTGACTCGGCTGAACCTCTGGACCCTCGTCCGCGGTGTGTAGTGAGCGGTGCTTTCCGGGTGTACCCGGCAACACTACCCGAGCTCTCTGTGGCAGTGAGACAGATGTCTGCCTCGAAGGCATGTGGCGATGATACGCCATCATCGCCATGATCTGCTTGCTATGATTGCTATGCTATGATCCGCATGGCATTTCCTGTTATCGCACCACACTTACACATTGTTAACGAGTCGATCGTGTCTGGCATCCTGCCGAGTGCGTGGAAAGTAGCAAGGATCACACCGCTACACAAGGCAGGCTCTGTTGCCGACCCTAATAACTACAGGCCAATATCGATTTTCCCGACCGTGGCTAAGGTGACTGAGCGAGTAATTTGTAGTCAATTAATGTCTTACCTGCTTGGCCACTGCATTCTCGGCGAGGAGCAACATGGTTTCCGGCCCGGGCACTCTACCTGAGTCGGCGATGTTGGACGCAGTGGGTTGTATTGTTAGTAACGTAGATGGGGGAAAGATCACTAGTCTGACAACAGCAGACACATCGAAAGCCTTTGACAGCGTCTCGCATCGCCGGATCCTGGAGAAGCTCGGGTGGTACGGTATTGATACGCATTGGTTTCGTGACTGGTTAAATGAGCGCTCACAGCGTGTGCAGGACAGCGACATCGCCCCAGTCTCGCACGGCGTAGTACAGGGGTCTCTGCTTGGGCCAATCCTCTACTTATTGTTTACAAACGACCTCCCCTGTTACTTCACAGAGACCGAAATTGTAATGTATGCAGATGATGTACAGTTCATCCACTCATGCGAGCCCGGCAACGTTCAAACACTAAAAAATGATGTAGAAGACACATTGAAAGCGGCCCACGTTTGGTTTGTTGCCAATAGTCTAAAACTTAACCCTAACAAAACAGAGATTTTACTGATAAAAACACGCCAACGACAAACACCAAGTAACTTTTCAATTACCTTCAACAGCACCACTCTAGTTCCCGCATCAAAAGCCAAAATTTTAGGGATTATCATTGATTCTCATCTCTCATGGGAGGCACAAGTATTACTCGTGGTGCGCCGTTGCTACGCAACGTTGCGCGGTCTTTCAAAATGGTTACATAGTCTTTCACATGACGTTAATAATTTTTTAATAGAATCGCTTGTTTTCCCACACATTATGTATTGTATCACTGTATGGGGTGGGTGTGGAGTTACGCAGAAGAAAAAAACATTTGCAAAAGGTGTTAAATCATTCTGCTCGCGTCGTGTTTTGCGCCCGTAAATCGGAGCATGATTCACCTTTTCTTGAGGAACTGCAGTGGTCATCAATTGAGATGCGAGTATGTGAGCGGGACATCTCAAAGCTTTATCGCATTTTCCGTGACTGTAACGCGCCCCGGTGCCTGCGCGACTCCATCAGCCACCGCCGTGACGTGTCCATCAGGGTACTCGGGCCACAGCGGCTGGACTGCTGCAGCTTCCGCGTGTGCGCACCGAGTTGGCAAGGCGGTCTTTTGGATACAGGGCGCTCTCGTTGTGCAACGTGATCACTGTCTCAGTTAAGGGAGCCAAGAGCTCAGCTGTCTGTAAGAGGGAAGCCAAGACATGGCTGAGGGCGCGGAACCAAGTCGGGTGACTTTAATGTATATTTTTATTCTCGGCCAGTCTCTGGAGCATGTAGCGTAGTATTTTATCCTGTATTGCACGTTTTATTCGGTGTTCACACTGCATGTATTGACTCGTGGTCATAAAAGCCATCGTATGGAGATTGGAGACCATTCAAATAAAAGATTGATTGTACGATTGATTGTCTCTGTCCCTGTCTTCGTCTCTGCCTCTGTTTCAAAGATGTGACTTTTTTTTAGTCGCATCCTGAAGGATTGAATATCACACAGAAGGCTCGCTTGTTTGTATTTGTGAGTACCAATGTATGTAAGCCGTGCTGTTCTCTTATATTTTTTCTCCCAAAATGTTCATATCTATTCTTAAACACTAATGGGGTAGACATTAATTACCCCGAAATCAAATTCCATATATCAACATGCATGCTGTTAAACCGGTAACCAGGGGCGCAACCAGACCTTCGGCAAGGGGGGGGAACGTCATCCCCAGGGGGCCCCATCGGCCAAAGCCCCCCCCCCCCCCAAAAACAAAAACAAACGGGAAATGGTATCTCCTCGGCGGATTTAGGCCTCTATATTTTGCAGGGGCCCTACATGATCGAGAGAAGAAAAAAAACGTCGGACAGACCCATGTTGAACAGACCCCATGCGTAGATTGGCTGATAAGTACGTAGTCTGATACAAAGGAATTTGCGGCAACTGACTCCCTTTGGCACCATGTGAAGTATTAACCCTCGCCCGGGTAGGGGATGGATGCCACCCATCCCTCGGTTTTCTAGAATAACTCGCGTAGTTTCTAACCGATTGCAATGAAACTCTCAGTACCCTACTTTTGACAAATGTGACACTTAATCTGACAAATTTGAATTTCTAACTCACATGTCCCGTGACTTATGACCTGTTTCTCAAGGTCATGTCAGGCGCAACTGGCGTCCCGCAAATAGATGCTTCTAACTTGTGCAGTTTCCGAGTGTTTGTTGTTCAGGAGCATATGAAAAGGTTTTTCCAGGTGACAATTGTGGTTTCCACTGAGATTGTGACCTCGATTGACCTTTTCAGAGGTCAACTGAGGTTATTGACCTCCGATGACCTCAGATTACTTTTTTTGGGCTTCTGGCGGTTTCTAGGACAATTTGTGACGCAGATTTCAAATTTGGGATCCATTTTATATAATTATATGTTACACTGGAGTCATGCGCATCCACACTTTGACCTTTTTGATGACCTTTTTAAACCTATGCGCATCCACACTTAGACCTAAGGACATGACCTTTTTGGAATTTTACAGTTTTGAGGACATTTTGTGACGCTGATTACGAATTTGGCACCTATTAAGCATTACGATATGCTCATTCACGAGTCTAGCTGGATAAAATTCAATTGATATGCATTTTCCATTTTGATGACTTTTGGGTCATTGACTTGACCTCAGAGGTCACCTAATGATCCAAGACCTTAACAGGAGGTATCAGCGGCTTCCTCTCCTCACAAGAAACACGCTCGTCTTTCAATCGAAGCTCTAGCTCAATTAGGAGCGAAACACTAAGGGGGGTCGTGCCAACCCCCTACCCGAACACGTAGTGATTTTGCCCTACCCGGGCGAGGGTTAACGCGCGCACCGACGTGGGATGCGGATATCCGCCCACCTGAAGTTTTCGTAAATATTGGGAAAACGGCGATGTGCAGCGCCGCCAAACTTAGCATAGCTATTCGGAGATCAATTATCCACATTGTGTGTATTTTTTTTTATCTCGAGTCATTTCAGTTCAGGTCAACAGATCATGTTAAGTGACCCCACCTCCAAGCAAGTTTTGAAAGTTTGTGGTCGTGCCAAAGCCACAGTGATTGACCGAGCGGTTTCAAACTCACAGGACTTAATTAGGCCATAAGTAACTACAATTCGTTTATCTTGAATTTTAAATATCGGTGACCTAAGGTCAGATCGATTTCATGACCTCATCATTATAAGTAAATGGATAAAATGAAAACACGTATAAATCCACAGTAAATGCTTAAATTTGACCAGTTTTCACCAGATACACCATTATTGTGCCGTATGCAAATACCCAAGTCACATTTTTGTTCTGTGACCTCTACGAGGTCAACTCAGGTGATCCCGAAGTCATGCGTGTTTTTTCTTCAATAACTCTTTGCCAAATCAAGGTAGAGTAATGGAGTTCTCAATATTGTGTTTGGCTCGTCGAGACGCGTTGATTGATGTAAAATTTGAAATTGACATGACCTTAACCTGAGCACAGGTCACGTAAATTTGGGGATATTACCCAACTAGGTCATGGTCATACGATATACTATTCGATGCATCTGGACGGAGAAACACAATGGTGAAAACTGTAGGCATCACTTCATCATACGTATCTCAAAAGTAATTCCTTAAAACAATTCCGCGATTTTTAGAATGTTTCAAGTTCGATGGCCTCCCCTGAGCTAACTATTGACCTGAGATGAAATCTGATGGAGCCTGAGTGACAACAACAAAAATAATTTTCTTTCGGACCTTTTTTTCTTCGCGTCGGGGATATTACCGTTAGTGTCCCTCTTTTTGTTTTACAAAATTAGGGTCCCTCTTTTTGTTTTCGAGATATAGACTGTTTTTGGTAAGGATACCATATATGGCCGAAATTTTACCTTTGTTGACCTCTGGTGACCTCAATAATGACCTGACCTAAAAAATGACCTTAGTGCTTTCATAATACCTTGTTTCGTGCTATCTAACGTTTTGTATGTTTGTCGCTATGTTGCATTTTTTTAAATCTTAGTTGGCAGGTATCCGCCCCCCACCCTCCCTGTCGGTTCGAAGGTGGCGCGGACCCTGTCGGTGCGCGGGTTAACAATTTTAGTTGCCCGCACAAGGCTCCTTGAAGGTCCCAGCAGCAACACAATGAAGAAGAGGCAACGCGAGACTTCGGGCCCTCAACATTTCACGTTGCCCCGATTGCTCACGTTTGTGACAAATTACATTGTGAACAACACATAAACTCGAAGTAATTCACTGACGCATAGACTATGGAATGTGGAGACGCTTTACGCGAAACGATCCGTCATAGGTTTGCAAAAACAACTTCAGAAAACAGAAACGTATAACACTTCAGTCGAACATTGTGAGCGCTCATCGGCTTATCAAGTGCTTGTCTTAGTTTAAGGCTACTGGCGGATCCAGCAGGTGGCGAGGGGGGGGGGGCAAATACGTCATGCCCCAAACCTCCCGAAATTGGCCACAAATTGACACATTCCCTGATTTTAAAAGAATAATTAAGCAAATTAACCAAGGGAATGCTCACCATCAAAATTCAATACGAAACGAAATTCAATGGCTGGCCTTGTACCGGCGCTGCCCGATCAGTGACCGGTCGGTTGCAAGTGGTGGGCGGATTCAAGGGCGGGACTACAGAGCGACCGGACGTTAGCCTCTATCCGAGCTCGTATTGTGTTTAACATTACGAGGAAAGCGCCCTAAATTTTCGTTTGACACTAACCAACCTTTATTATAAAAATTAGCGCAGAGCCTGAAACGTCCATTGCGAGAAATTTGTGCATATATCAGTTGATGCATTCAAAAGTTATTTCCGAAAATTAGGGTCCCAAGCGCACTGGCGTATCCAGGGGGGGGGGGGGGGCAAGCAGGCCATGCCCATTGCCCCCCCCAAATCCTGGAAGGGTGGGGGGCAACATGTCTTTTGCCCCCCCCCCCCCCCAAACAAACAAACAAACAAACAAACAAACCAAAAGTTAACAATTTATCGTAAAAATTGACTTTGCAGCCGTCAAAATCCAGCTATCCACAGCGAGAACTGGAAATTTTGGAAAACACGACTCTTACCATCAAATAAGGGCTTAAAAAAGGTTCAACGGGATGCGAAAATAGCGGACAGCAAGCTGCCAGTCGGAATTGAAGCCCCAACAAACGGGTTTTTTTACATGTAGGAAGAACACTTCATATGGTATCAATTTGGAATTCAATCTACACTCTATTTCGGCGCAAATGGTTGTGAAAAATGACGCGTTGCTTTTGTGGAAATAACTTTTCGGGACGCGTGACAGCAGTGTGTACAAAATTCACGTATGATTCTCACGAAGGTCCCAATGGCAATTGTGCAATCAAAATAAAACAAACTATAGGTAGGTAGGTACCTAGATTGAGATAGGTACTTCTAGCTCAAACCTTATCAGAAGTATCTGCCCCCTCCCGGATTTTCTAAATAACCTGAACACTATGATAGATATGAACGTGAAACTTTCAGTACCTTATTCGGCATCAAGTCTATGTATTCTCACCAACTTTGAATGAAATTGATGCAGTGTTTTGAGAGATATCTACGTTTTAATGACGTCATGTAATGCCATTTTTGGTGGAAAAACGATAAATGTTTGAAAAATCGTAGAAAATAGAGTTTGAAGGAAATTGCAAATAATAAACGTCAAAAGAAGAGAAATTACATTTTCTTCAAAATAGCTATCTGGGATTTTCGGATTATGGGTTTTTGAACCCTCCAAATAAAAATAAACGGATTTTTTTTCGGAAAAAAATCCACAAAAGAAATTTTGTGAATTTGAAAAGTGAATTTCTTAAGCTCGTATACCAAAATAAGGTGACCGACCCAAATCCGCGGAGGGGAAGAAATGGGGGTACCTTTTTGCCACAAAGACATGCCCCCAAAGGAGAGAGACTGGATCCGCCAGTGCCTCCCACCGATTTGCCCCCCCCCCCCACACAAAAAAACGACGGTTGCAGTACAGGTTATTCAGGCGCTAGACAGGACCCCCAGTGGCGATCATACACCCCAGAACCAGGCTGGGAGCCAGAACCAGGCTAAGACATTAGCCATTTGACCCCCAGACGAGGCAGGGCCCCGAAGGCGGCCAGTGTCTATCAGGGATTACCATGACCAGGTGCTGACCGAGGGCCCTCATGCCGACCAACCTAGGCCCCTCAGGACGACCTAGGACCCTCTTAGGCCGGCCGAGGGCTCCCTTAGGCCGGATGGGTCACTCAGGCCGACCGGGGCCCTCTTAAGCCTAGCAAGGGCTCCCTCTGGACGACTGAGGGCCCTCAGGCTAACCAAGAGCCTTAGGCCGACCGTGGCCCCTATAAGCACTAGGGCTCTCTTAGGGCAACCGAGGACACCCCCAGGCCGACCGAGGGCTCCCTCGAGTCGAGTGAGGGCCCCTAAGTTCGAACGAGGACTCTCTTAAGCCTGGTAAGCCGGGCTGTTTTGGGCCCTTCGGCCGCTCCGCCGCTTCCATATGGGCTGAGGGGCCGAGGGGCCTCCGTGCCCTTCGGACCAATGGAGGGGGGAGGGCACGAGCCACCTGTGCCCCCCCCCCCTGGCTGCACCCCTGCCGGTAACTCTAGGGTTGTAACATTTGTTTGGTATACGACTCATGTCATTCGAAAGTTCAGCTCAGTTCGCTCATGAACGCGTTGCTCTCCTCCTGAGTGAAGTAGTTCCTCCAGTTGCCAGCCACACCTTTCCTCATGAAGGTACCCTCGTTATCAGTGATCATTCCAGTCTTCTCCCACTGGCCGGAAGTTGGTAGCAGGGTTCGCTTTCATGATCTCGAAGCTGGTGTAGCGGACGATGTCTTCTACCTGTTCCTCCGTCAGCAGCCTCTACATGTTCCTACCTGTTCCTACCTGTCCTCTACCTGTTCCTCCGTCAGCAGCCGGCCGAGGAGGGCGTTGCAATGCGAAGCACTGGTTCTGAATCGCCAGGACCCGGTTGTGTATGATCACAGTAACAATTCATTGTTTTTCTCTAGTGAGTAGAATTACCATATGCCCAAATTAGAATCATTATATTACTCACTTGTGTATGATCACTGAAAACAAGGTGAGTTTTACACAGCCGGATTTAGGAACGTAACGAAAAATGTCCTGTCCTCCCCCCCCCCCCTCTACCAACAAACATACACTCGCTCCTGCCGGGTGGCTGCATACTGCATACACATTTTTTTTTTAATAATAAATTTAGTCCGAATGTTTTGAATGGATGGATTTCCGAGGTCAGTCCCCGCGCTAAGCATACACAAACTGCACTCGCGACACAATCGAGACATATACATTGCATGCACTAAATATAGAACAGTTCTGTTGAGTGGCCCTCCTCGCTGACAGCTGCGACATGAATATAGCGAGTTCAGTTCCGGAATCCGGCATTTCGCATTAAAGGTCAGCAGACATCACCCGCAAATATATTTTTCAGGTCAAAACATATATATTTCGGAAAACTCAATAAAAAGACATCAAACATACACACATGAACACGAACATTGCATCATCAGCATCTGTGCGGCCCGCCTGGCCAAGCCGGAACGGTGCCCGCGACATTGGCAAAACCGACCCGGCTCCGGGGAGGTCTGGGGGTTACCGCCCCGGCCGGGGAGAGCTGTGGGGTACCTCCCCGGCGCTCCAGACAGGCCGCAGCCCACGCCCGACACTGCCTCGCACGACGTCACGAGGCAGTGCCGCCACCGGCCGACCGGGCGCGCGACCCGTCAGTCCGTTAGACTGGCGCGCCGACCGGCCCTTGCAAGGGCCGGTCTCAGGTTGGCCCGGTTGGGTAAGGCGGGGGCCCGGTTGGGTAAGGCGGGGGCCCGGTTGGGTAAGGCGGGGGCCCGGTTGGGTAAGGCGGGGGCGCACACATATGTAGACAAAATGTTTTTTTCTTCAGTTGTTTTTTTACTTTTCAATAGCCCGGTTTTACAAACGTTTATCAGAATCATTCAGTTTCTCCTAAATAGTTAAGTGTTCTCCATTTCATATTAAACTCCTCCATCTTGTCACTTAACTTTGCACTGTACTTCTCACTGTGCAGGTCTGACCGAATAATAGCTAATAGTAATATCACCGAAGGCCGGTTCTTTGAATAAATCATGTGTATACCTGCACTAACTACATGGTTCATAATCAGACAGTCGTCACCTCCCAGTACTATTTCATTGATGCTCATTTTTTCTGCTAATCTACCCAGTTGTTTACTTATAAACCACGCCTTTAATTCGTTCCAAAAGTTGTGTACCCTTCTACAATACAAAAATGTGTGTAGTATGTTTTCCCGCTGCGTGCAATGCTCACAAGCATCTGAGTTTTTTATCTTCATTTTCTCAAGTAAACTGTTTGATCCTACTATGCGGCTGATAACTTTATATCTAGTGGTCCTGTACTGAACCGGGGTATCTCTTAAGCTTGTATAGACATTTGTCCAATTCACTTCTCGAAGTCTATGTTCCCACGCCCCTTCCCACACATTATTAAGTTGTTTGGTTTTGCTCCGTACTAATATCTTGTTTAGGTGGGATGTTCCTGTATTTTTAGAGACAATTATAGTGATGAATGGGTCCATAGTCGGTTCGGTTAGTTTCATTCTTTCTCTAGATTCCCTCCATTCACCAGGTATACTACTTAATAAAGCCCTATAATCGAGAAATGTAGCCTGGATGTTATATATCTGTTTCAGTTATTCATATTTCATCAATGAACCATCTGACTTTAACAGGTCATTTAACGTTCTAATACCTTTTTCGTACCATTCCTTAATCCATGTAGTCTTAAATTGTGTGGTATCTGCAAACAAAAATAGGACTGGCAGTTATTTGGTGAGTGTTTAGTTTATATTCCTCTTTAAAATCGGCAAGGGCAGAAAGAACCTCCCTCCAAAATTGATTTCTAATGCGGACTGCCTTCCTTCTCAGCGCGGTGTGACCCATTTGCCAGATACCTGTACCTGTCCTGTCTCCAAACGTCAGGCCCGGTACCTGTCCTGTCTCCAAACGTCAGACCTGGTACCTGTCCTGTCTCCAGACGTCAGGTCCGGTACCTGCCCTGTCTCCAGACGTGAGGCCCGGTACTTGTCCTGTCTCCAGACGTGAGGCCCGGTACCTGTCCTGTCTCCAGACGTGAGGCCCGGTACTTGTCCTGTCTCCAGACGTGAGGCCCGGTACCTGTCCTGTCTCCAGATCCAGTTCCCACTGAGCAAGGGCGCCGCAACTCTCCGAAAGTTCGGGGGGGGGGGGGCGGAGGCATTCTGAAGTCGATTATTTCCATGTAACGCCCATAGGCGTAATGGTCAAATCCGAAAATGTTGGGGTAGGAGGGGGGAGGGGCTGACCCCTGTCCCCCCGGTTCCTGCGTCCTTGTCACTGAGTTAACCTGTTGGTATTGCATTTCATCGCGTGTGGGGCCCCTCTGCAGGCCACCGCGTTTGAAAACTGAACCTAGTACATACACTGCAATTCTGCTCAGTAGATGGCGCTGCGAGCGTTTGCACTAAAATCCTTACGGGAAATGCGGAGAAACAGATTCAATGTATATGATAACTTTATGAAAATCACTACGGCTGTCAACCAGCATACGGAGAATTCGAAATTTATATTTAATAAAAACGAAAAAATGCATTCATGCCAAAATGTACGATATTGACGAAAAAATGGCAAAAGTGTCCCTAAAAAGAGGCCGGTGGCACCTCCAAATTTGATTTTAAAAATTTCAAAAAATTAATGTAAGCTTGTAATGACATTGCACATGATAACTTCACTATTAATCAGAAATCTGTTTTGCATGGCCCGGCCTAGTGTAACGCCCCCCCCCCCAGTCAATGGCGTTCTGCTGAGACCCCAGTCAATGCCGGGTTAACGGTGTAATGACTGTGTCCACATTTTCAGGACTGATACGACAAGACAGAAAATCATAACAAGATATCGAAACATTGCAATACACGGCATCTGAAATTGTGTGTCAGGGACACAGACAGATCGAACACATTTAGGTGATCCATGCCATTTAGTCCTACTTAGCGGGGTATTTGTTGGTAAGTCCAAACATACACGATGCATAATTGGAGGGCAATTTTATTTCGCAATCACGAAACGTCAAAACAAATATAATTTTGTCTTATCATTATGAATTTGGGAGAAAACCTCATAGCAACAACTCTCATCAAGTTTGCAATGTTCATCTCCTCAGTCAGTGGTGGAACTTTATGAAATCGGTGGGGGGGGGGGGGCAACAGCCGAATGGTCAAGTTGACTTACTAAATGTCCAATACTATTTTGTTTCCCCTACCCGTTATATAGGTAGGCAGGAGTGCCCATCCTTTCCCATTTGACCCATTTACTTTAAGTACCTTTTTCTCAAGTAATTATTGAGACTGCAATCAACGTTGGGTCACACCACTCCCTGCTGTGTTTTTTTTCGACCCACCACCTGTATGTTCGTAAGTATTGCCTTGTAACCCTCTCAGACTGATAGCTATACTAGTAACGTCCGAGAGGAGTACAAGGCTTAGACAGTATACGAGTATTAAGGGGCACTCATTCCTGTTCTCATATATACGATAAGCAAACACATACACCCAATCAAGCACACCCATACATTCATACATACATTCATCCGATTTACACATGCATACCATTTCCTGACCTAGACGACGAACGTTGATAATAATACAATTCAATGAGGCAAAGAAAAAGAAGAAAAGAGAAATGAAAAAAGAAAGAAAAAAAAGATATTACATAAAGCTATCAACCGATGCATCGGGGAAAAGCTCAAGTCTTGAGCACGAGTAACTTGTAACAATGTCTGGATGACAATTATTCAAGCACCAGAGGCATAATAAGCATTCAGGAAATAGGTTCTAATAACTTTTTTTAATGTTTGCTCATTTTTTGGCACTTCATCCAAATTCCTATACAATGTACAAATAATTGTATTCCATGTTTGCGGAGCACTGCAAGATAAAGCAAATAACCTATAGTTGGTGGATGCAAAAGGAACAAAAAAAAATGTTGTGTTAATCTTGTGTTTGAAGGTTCACAATATCTAAACATACTTGAAATTGGATTTGGTAAGTTCATATTTATGTGTGCTAGTAAAATAATGATGCATTGCTCCTTTACAATTTCTGGGAACCTAAGTATTCTGTGTTTAATAAACAATGGTTTTGAAGGGTGCAAGAATGTTTTTTATCAATTATTATAATGGCTCGTTTTTGCAGTATGAATAGTTTGCTAATGATAGTTTCATAATTCCTGCCCCAGATCACTGCACAATAATTTAGGTGGGGAAGAATTAATGTATTGTACAGCAATAGAAGTTGCTGTGAGGATAAATGATGTTTGGATCTTCCCATAACTCCTATATTTCGGCTTATCACAGATGCAACACTATTTATATGACTATTCCATTTAAGATTTTCATGTACATGAACGCCTAAGTATTTATTGCATGTTTTTCTCGCTATTGGAGTATCATTTACTATTATGTCAAGATCACTGAACACCGATCTTGAATATATTTGGTAATTTGTCTTTGCTGCATTTAGTGATAATCTATTTACATGGAACCACTCGTTAATTTGTATAATTAATTTATTGATCTTTATTTGGAGCTCTTCAACATTTCTACCTTGAATACAAATTGCCGTATCATCAGCAAATAAAAAAACCTAAGTCTGTTGTATTGCTGATGTCATTAATATAAATTATAAATAAAATAGGCCCTAAAATTGAACCCTGTGGGACACCCATTTTAATCATTTGTTTCTTAGATACAACCTCATCTATTCTTGTCATCTGCTGCCTGTTATTAAGATATGACTCTATAATGTTGTAGAAATCCCCTCGTATCCCTATACGGTGTATTTCTTTTGCAAGAGAATTTCAAAGCAAACTATATCGAAAGCTTTTTTTAACCCTATTTGTAACAGGGGGGTAGATTCCGCCCCCCCCCCCCTCTCATGTTTTTCGCAGATATCTCCAGAACGGCTGGGAGCAGGTCCATGAAATTTTGGGACTTTTCATAGAATTGAGAAACGCATTTGGACTCAAAATTTTGAGTTCTTAACCTGAACAGAGGCGGTTCCAGGGCACAGTTTTGGGTGGGTTCAGAGGCGACATTTGGCGATAATACGGAAATGCGATCTTCACGGTTTCTTCCTAACTTCCTCAAGTATGAAGGAGTTAGATCGGTTTACGGTGATTGCAACAAGTGCAAATTAGTTGTTGTTATTGAAATATCATAAAAATTGCATGGCAGAGGCGGTTTCAGGGGCTTGAAAAGGGGGGGGGGGGGTCCAGGAAGTATTCAATGCTTGGCGGGAAGCCAATAGAGCAATGTAAGGGACATTTATAGCTATCAAGATGTAAAAGATAGCTTCTGCTTCCATTATTTGCATAATTTATTACATATAGAGTTCCAGGGGCGTGTTCAGGCACATGAAAAGGGGGGTGACTGACATGGTGATGACGATATGCCAGCGATAACGGCGCAATAGACGTTTAGCTTATAATGATATATGCACATATGAGGCCTGAAAAGGGAATAAAGTCATTTTTTTTGCAGAGGTGCGCTCAGGAATGGAAAAAGGGGGTCATATTATTGCAAGGAAACTAAGAGGCATGGGCGTACAATGACATAACATACTGCAGTTTTCGGATGAAACACGCACCACAGGCTACTCTACGAACGATTATAAGATAATAGGCGAGTCCAGGTAGGGTAAAAAGGGGGTAAGCAATGTTAATTGAAGTTGTAAGTGAAATAGTCACTTTTGACTAGTTAGTATCATAATAGCGGATAATATACTTATCAAAAGGTCTTGCGCCGCCCCAGTTTGGATCCTGGATACGCCTATGATGAAGTACAACATGCAAAAAGGAACTATCTACGATCAGTAACATATTTATAGTGCTGGGTAGCAACTTGTCTGCGGTTAATATTTCTTTCCAATTTGACCTCCCTTTTTCACTAACCTGGTACCGCCTATGGCAAGAAATATGATTTATAACTGTTTTGTCTAATGTCACAATCACATACCATTTCATTTATCAAAAAACAACATAAAAAAAAATGTTTTATTACGCATTTACTTCACCCCCATATTGAGTGACCTGCACACGCCTATGATTTTTGAATTTTCAAACCTCACCGTTATATATCAATTTCCAATTCAATCTCTATCGATTCCTATTGGTTGTGTTAAAATCGGTCGATAAACATGAAAGCTATGTTGGATCAAAAATACCACTAAAATTTGTCGTTTTTGCCCCCCTGTTGCCCCCCTATCCAAAATTGTAATTTGTTTTTATTATTTAGAAATGTAGATCGTGTTGCGGGGAACCAAACACGGTTTCATGTTTGAAAATCGGACGGGTAGATCTCGAGATCTCCAGGGGGGCGGAATCCGCCCCCCCCCCCTGGTACAAACAGGGGTAGCCAGGAGCCTGTTACTAATAGGGTTAAATCAATATATAAGGAGCAAGTCATTTCGTTATTTTGTAAAGATTTTGTAATTTCATCGTACATGTGCACAATCGGCATGTAAGTACTGTGCTGTTTCCTGAATCCAAATTGAAAAGGATTCAGGATATTATTACCATTAAGGAATGTCATTAGTGTTGTATATCTCAAGAATTTTGGGAAATATTGGTAGCAATGAGATTGGTCTGTAGTTATTAAATTGATATTTATTTCCTGTTTTATAAATTGGTGCTATGATAGCTATCTTAAGTTTGTCTGGAAACACCTCTGTTCTCAGACATAAATTGAAGAAGAAGGTAAGATGATGCAATAGTGGTTCATACGTTCCTAGCAATATAAACGAGCTTATTCCATCTATCCCGCTTCCCACAAGGTTCAGAGATTTAATTATATTTTTGATCTGTACAGGTGTGGTGCTTGGTATATTTGTAAGGCACTCATGAAGTGGCTCCTTGATATATTTTAGTGGACATCAAATTGGAGCAGGGATGCTCTTCTCTAATTCAGACCCAATGGATGAAAAAATATATTAAATCCCTCTGGTACTGCTTTGCCCGTATAGCAATTTCCTTTGTTGTCATACAATGTACTCGGGAACTTCACTTTCTTTGTTTTGTATGTATTCATAAGATTGTTAAGCACATGCCATGTTTGCTTACTGTCATTTCCGCTGCCTTCTAAAGATTGTTTTATATATTTGTGTTGCATCTCTTATTAAGTGGACAAGTATATTTCTATATCGTTTATAACTATTTTCATTTGCAATGCTCGTATTTTTCAATAACTTTGTATTCAGTTTGTTCTTCGTATTAACCCTCGCCCTACGGGGGGGGCTGACAGGCCCCCGCCCCCCCCCCCCCCCTCCCCCCGTAGGGGCCTGACAGGCCCCCCCTGAGGTTTTTCTTGAATTACTTTTGACACATAAGGTGCATCTTGCTGAAATTTGTAGTAGCTGAGTTAACAACAATTATACGTAGGCCGTAAAAATTTAATTGAAATTGGTCACGTAGCTTGGGAGATAGTAATGTTTTGATGACGTCATGATGGTAAAAAATGATAAATATTGGAAAAATCGTAGAAAACAGAGTTTTAAAGCAAATTGCAAACGCAATTCACCAAAGATGCAAAATGGCAGTCTCTTTAACATGGCAATAACATGGATTTTCCAAATTTGGGGTTTTTCACCACTAAAATTAAAAACAAACTGATGTTTTTGGAAAAATCCCCACAAAATCAAAATTTTCAAAGATATTAGAAAAACCAGAATATATGTGAGAGGTCTGAGTATGGTAAATACACATACCAAATTTCAAAGCAACATCTTCATTTTTGACTGAGCGATGGCTTTCTAAGTGTAAGAAACTGATGACGTCATTTTTTAATAGCTTTTTTGACATTTTTTTGGACAAGATACGAACAAATAATTACTTTTTTTTTGTATTTCTGAGCCAAAACTGGTCTAGGAAAATACCTTTTTATTTACATTTATCAATTTCTAATTTTGAGGTTTTCTGAAGAGCAAAATCGCTGTTCTGGACGTGGTAAATCCGAGGTCATTCACTTGATCTGGAAGGTCACCCATTGACCTGAAACCTAAAAATCGCATACTGTTAGATTCATCTCATGACAGGCAACATGCTGGTTCTTACCGCATTGCTCTAAGTTGTTTGGTTTGGAAGTTAACAGGGGGCCTGTCAGCCCCCCCCCCCGTAGGGCGAAGGTGAAAAGGCTCCCGTAGGGCGACGGTTAATGGAACATAGTAAGCCCGGTGTCATCCAAGGCTTTATGGGAGTTTTCCTTCTGCAAGGTGTGTATTATTTCGAAAATAGTTTAATACCATCTACGTAGGCCTGTATAAGTTGGTTGCATGCAACATTAGCATCAGTGTTTTTTTTATAGTGATCCAATCTTCCAGATAAATAATCAACCATCTCAGGCATCTTGCGCCGATCAAATGTCGTTATCCGTGTATTATATTGTGGTATATGAGTCCCAATCTTCATTAATGCAAATATCGGTAAGTGGTCTTATAAATCATCAATGATTATCCCAGATGATTGCAAAGTTGATAGATCATGTATGAATATGTTGTCAAGCAGTGATTCACAATGATGTTGCTTTCTTGTCGCCTTCCATATCGTTGGAGAAAATCCATAAGACGATAGCAGATTTTCAAAAGAAGAATTACAATCATTACCTTTGTTTACAAGAAGATTATAATTGAAGTCGCCAGCTAGAACAACAATCTTCTTTTCGTTTTCTAGTTTTTTTAAGCAGATTTTCCATGTAGTCTAAAAATATCTTGCTAGAATGGTTTGGAGGTCTGTATATTTCGCCCACCAATATATTTTTTGATCCAGATCTCAGGTGGAGAGTTAACTCGACAAAACTAATTTCACAATCTATACTTTGAAGATCTTTTCTCTCCTTTACATCATATCTGGCATGTACATATACTGGAACTCCGCCACCCTCGCCAGTATTTCTGCATGACGCGAATATATTGTAATTGTCTAGATTGTAATATTCAATAATACCATTTTTAGCCATGTTTCAGCTATGCAAATAATGTCCCAAGTTATGCCTGTGCTCACCAGAAAATTATGTAAATCATCAAATTTGTTTTTCAACGACCTTACATTCAAATGGATGACATTAAAGCTCCCATCAATGTCAGTTAACGAATAATGGTAATCACAATGGGTCCGGATATGATCAAGAATATCCTCCTCCCTATCCTCCACGTTGTTCATGAAATGGAATCGATAATTTCCAATGCCTTGATTCTCCATTAGCCTCGGTGAAGTATGAAAACCCGATCATAAACGAAATGAAAATCGGAACTCGACAACACTCCTTGAGTGGTCGAGTTCCGTGGATCGGAACAAGGAATATGAAACACCAGAAAACAAGAAGAAACACGTCGACTAAAAATGCGGGTACATGCTGTATGACAATTGACATGCATAACTAGGATGCATGCTGGAACTTCATATTATCTATGAAGATTTTGTCACCAATCCTATCTTGAAAATAAACAAATACTTCTGTTTCTAATACTATCACATTTACACATACTAAAGCACAAAACAGATCACTTTCGGGAAGTAGATATACCTAACACATATCCCATCTTGTAAGCCCATCCAATCTAGACGAAGCATACGATAGCAAACATGAAACATAGCATACGATATTGTTTATCGCATACGATAAGCATACGATATTGATCACTTCAGTCAGTAATCAACAGAAAATGAGAAGTGGAAAGGCCGATAATGCAAAACCAGCTTGCCTTAACATATTGCATAATTTTAAGGCGTTATTTAAAAAACCTTGTCTTGTTTCTAATAAACCAACGATGGCAGAAAATCTAGCGGAAAGTATACGAACTGAAAGAAGAAATACATGACAGCAGAATATTTTCCTAACCACTATATTCTAAGAAGAAACAATAAATATTGCCTAATAGCTGGTATTGGGCTTATGTTATGAAATCTATTTGTTATGGAAAATGATCCAGGTATTTTTTCTTCAGGACATAGCATGAATCCTTTTGACAAATGTAAATATTGAACCATTTGAGTCTGCTGTATTGTTTAACCCGCGACTTACTGGGGGGGGGGGCATTTCCCCCCCCCCCCTCCCATTATTTTGCAATAACTCCTAAAAGAACACCGATATCGTCACCAAACTTGCAGTACCTTCTCTCACATCAATTCTACACATGTTGGCAAAAGGACAAATATGAGCTTATGATATATCAACCGGGAATGACGTCAGAGTGACGTCATGTTCTTCGGTTTTTGTTGCAAAATAATGGTTTGCGAAAAAAGCTGTCAAAGATCTTATGTTTGATATAAACCAAATTGTCTTACATCACATTACTGACAATAGACCGGGCTATCAAACTGCTATCTCGGATTTTTTAGTTTTTTCTATTCAAAATTTGGAGAAATCCAAACAAATTTTGTTTTTACAAAATTTTCAAGAAAAAATCAGAATTATAAAAAACGGAATATATGTCATCGAGACGTGTGCGGTGAGTATGTGTACCAAATTTGAAGTAGATATCTTCAAACATGACTGACTTATGACCTTCAAATGACATAAATCGACCACCTCTCACAGCATTACTATGCATAAAAACGCTTTTCAGTTTTTGCTTTTTACTTCTATTTATATAAAACAAACAATGTTATAAGGTAATTTTTCGCGTTCTAGACGAAAAACAAACCTATAAACATGTGTTACAACGCCCAATGACCGTAATCTGCAGTTTGACCTCGTGACCTCGGATGACCTTGACCTGACCCAAGGTCATAAACAGCTTATAAAGGTACTTAGAAGTGTCAGACACACGAATCATACCGATTTATCGACAGCTTATGCGTTTAATATTGCAATTTTGCGCGACAATTCCATCCATCGAAATCTTCCGACACGGTCAAACATTTTGTACTTGACCTGGTCTGTAACGTCATCGGTGACCTCGAGGTCAACAATATTATGTTTCCCTTGATAAATTTCCCAGGGCTATCGAATGCCGTTTGAATTTTTACATTCGGTCCAGTAGTTCTGGAGATACGAGGGGGGGCAAACAATAGCCCCCCCCCCCCCCAGTAAGTCGCGTTATGAAATATACCCCAGTAACTCGCGGGTTAAGTGTGCGTAATGTCATTCAATCAGTTTTGCATTTCAATATTCAGTTATTAACCTCCTATTTGACAACCTATGGACCTAAACACGGTTATTTGTTTTGACTTTAATCCTCAGTTTTATGTGAGTACTAGTTCAAGTTCAGTTTCCTCTCTGCCTGTCCCTTCCTGATTTGGATATTCGTTTTGCTGGGCTATGAGAGGGCGATCTTGATCTGTCAGGCTTGGACGATCCTTCCTTGTGCCCTTTGCTTGGTTGTGAGCTAAGGCTGGCTGTATCACTGCATTGACCTGATCCAGACCCGGAAGCAGCAGCCGCCTCTCCTTCAGCTTTGTGTTGGTCAGCTTCTCAGTTTTTTTACTTGTCACCTTTCTTGGTTTATGTTTGGAGTCTGTTTGTCCCTCTGATTTCACCTCATCATCATCATCATCACTGTTAGTGAGATGAGTTTCAGGAGGGGCCTCAGCTGTACTTTGACTTGCCATATCTGTAGTGACGGTGTCGTTGCCTGCACTGCAGGTTGCGTTCTGAGATGCTTGCTTTTGTGTTTGTTTTGACACTGTTTCTTTGAGCACCTCTTTTGTCATGGCAAGGCTCCTTTCCTTGTCACCTTGTGTCACACCTTCTTGCTGGTTCCTTTGTTCTGTGACCATTTCCTTCCTCTGTGGCTGTGCCGCTGCCTCCCTGTAGGACTTGGGCTGTTTCTCCAACTTATCCAAGATGTCCTCGTTGGTCATACCAGGTGAGAGACTACTTGGAACCTCTTTGGACCTTTTAACTAGAACATGTCCACCTTGTGTGTAGTATGTGGCCAGTTTTCCTTCTTTACGAAGGCCAGCACATCTGGTGACAAGTGACATTTTTGCAGCAGTCAGTGATTCATGGATAAAGAGGCCTCTTTTGTCTACATGCTTTGGGACCCTATTTCTGTAGATCTCAGCCCTCTTTCCTTTGTTGTTGAATCTCACACTAATGCTGCTCCCTTTCCCAGCCAGTGTGTAGTGTCCATGCACCAGCTGGAGAAGCGAACACCTGTGTGGAACTCTGCTGCTCCCCTCTCCCAGCCAGTGTGAAGTGTCCATGCACCAGCTGGGGAAGCGAACACCTGTGTGGAACTCTGCTGCTCCCCTCTCCCAGCCAGTGTGAAGTGTCCATGCACCAGCTGGAGAAACGAACACCTGTGTGGAACTCTGCTGCTCCCCTCTCCCAGCCAGTGTGAAGTGTCCATGCACCAGCTGGAGAAGCGAACACCTGTGTGGAACTCAATCAATCGCATGACTTTGAAGTTGCAGTTAGGTCTTATGTTAATTTGTCCCCTCAGGATCAAGCAGTCCTGTCTGCTGTACTGCTCTGCAGCCTCAGCCTGTTTTTCAGCTGCTCGAGCCTGTTCTTCTAACCTTTCTAACTTTTCTGCTGGTCCAAAATCATGCGCTTCAACTCACTAGCTGTATCAGACATGGCTGATCAAAACGCAAACAAGTGTATGGAATATGTGGTATAGATATCAATGCAAATGGTTTAAACTTTCAAGTCAAAACAGTTCCAGCGTGCACCCCAGAACTAACTAATAATTGTATGCCATAATACTAAACCAAAACTGAGTAACCAATGAGAAGTGCAGTGTAGAAAGTGAGACACAAAAACGATGAATATAAAGTGTGCTCTGTTGACTGGGACAAGGACAAACCAGTATACAGCAGAAACAAACCAAAAGACGAGAAGAATGGAACACGTCACACAAAACTGTTCCAATCAGGCAAGCAGACTGCAATGTTTCGAGTGGAGTAGGATGTTTCAAACTAATAACTACTGAAAATACTCTGCCACCATAAATAAGAATGTGACAAAATTATTCAGCAAAATGAAGTAAACAACACCAGAAATGGAAGAAAGGCTCTCTGAAACTGAATTCAGGAGTGTAGAAAACCAATGTGACGAAACCGGCGCGGAAAAACCGAAAGTGGCGCTACTCCCTAACACCAGAGCAACCAAAAAACGAGAATAAAATTAGATTTATAGACCAAAACCAGGATCAGCAGCCCCAAAAATGTCGTTTATGAACCCTACAAGTTCACAGCTAGCGGAAACAAATGTCCAATACTATATGTATATATAGTGCATAATTATTATATAATATACTTATTATAAAACTATTACAATTATTACAATTATGGAACTATTTTTTCCCATTTTATACAGGACAAAATACCCAAAACATTTGTTCTCCAATTTCCTTCTTTCAGCCCATAAAATTGACAAACTACTAGTTAACTGAAATTGATAGGTAATCACTGACAAGGACAGCAATACAATTTCGAAGCCATTAAATGCTAAATTATCGCCATCGGTGGCCAATTAAAAATGCATCTGAAAAACACGTTCCTCATACATAATTTTCACATGCCAGCGGGAGTCGGCAAAAACTAACTGACTCCGACTTCCGCAAAAATCACCTACTCCAATAGACTCAGATTCCGAGTCCGAGTCTGCAAGACTGCTTCCGACCGACATGGCTCTCTCAGCCCGTTTAAGGGCTCTCCAGAATGACCGAGAGCTTTCTCAGACTTGCACAGGGCCCTCTTAGTTCTGACAATGACCCTCTTAGACAAGCGTAAGGCCCTCTCAGATCAGACGGTGGTCATCTCTGGTCGACCGATAATCCTCTCAAAGAAGCGGAGGGTCCTCTCTTAGGGACTTGGGCTCTCGTAGGCCTAAAAAGCGACCCCCCCCCCTCCTGGACGATTAAGGGTCATTTCAAACTGGTAAACAGATCTCTCAGACAGGCACAGGGCCCTCTCAGGCCTGACAAAGGTAATTTCAAAACGACAAGGAGCCTAAGGCTCTAAGGCCTGGAAGATACTGTCTCAAACCAACTGAGGCCCCTCTCAGACCGCCGTTTTTTTCTGGTCTAGACAATGGCCCTCTAAGACCAGCCTGGGGCCCGCTCAGGCCTGGCAAGACTCAAGAGCCACTCGAGCCGACCGATGGTCCCCTCAGGCCGACTGAGTTCTCCTTCAGGCCAACCAAGAGCCCCCTCAAGCCGACCAAGGGCCTCTCAAGGCGACCGAGAGCCCCCTAAGGCCGACAGAAGAGCCCCACAGGCACACTAGGGACCCCTATAGGCCGACTGAGGGCCACACAGGCCGACTAAGGGCCCCTCAGGCCTGTGACTGATAGAAGGCCTCCTCAAGCTGACCGAAGGCCCTCAGGTCGAAAAAATCACCTCAAACTGACCGAAGGCACCTTAGGCCGAAAAAGGGTCTTCTCAAGTCGACTAAGCCAACCGAGGTCCCTTCAAGGCGACTGAGAGGCCCCTAAAGCCGTCAGAGGACCCCCTCAGGCAGACGATGGCCCCTACAGGCCGACCAAGGACCCCTCAGACCGAAAAGCTCCTTCAAGCTGACTGAGATCCCCTCAGACCAAACGAGAGTCACTCAGGACGACCGATGGTTCCACAGGCCAACAGAGGGTCCCCTCAAGCTGACCGAGGACCCCTCAGACCAAGCGAGGGTCCTGAGGCTCACTCAGGGTCCCCTCACGCAGACCGAGGTCCCTTCAGGAATACCGAGGGCCACTCAGACCGACTGAGGTCCCCCAAGCCGACAAAGGGTCCCTCAGGCCGACAAAGAGCCCCTCAGGCCGAACCAAAAGTTTCTCAGGCCAACCAAGGGTCCCCTCAACCCGGCCGAGGTTCCCTCAAGCCGATCGAGGGCCCCTAAAGTCGACCGAGGCCTTTCAGGCCAACTGAGCTTCCATCCAGGCCGACCGAGGACCCCTCCAGGCTGACAGAGGCCCCCATATGCCGAAGAAGAGCTCGTCAGTCCGACTGGACACCCGTCAGGCCGACGAAGGTCCGGCCGGCCCAGCCGGCCGAGGTTCGATCAAGTCGACCGCCCCCGCCCCCCTAGTCGACCGAGGGCCCTCAGGCCGATCAGGCCGACTGAGGTCCCACCCCCTCAGGCCGGCAGGGGAACCCTCAGGCCAAACAATGGCTCCTTAGACCGACTGGAACCCCACGGATGGACGAATGACTCCTTCAAGTCGACGGAGTGCCACTTCAGGTCGACCGAGCTCCCCTCCAGGCCCAAGGAGGCTCGCTCAGGCTGACCGAGGGCTCGTCAGATCAACCAAGGACCCACTCAGGCCAACCTCGGTTAACCTCCTGGAAGAGACATGGACCCCTAGGCCCCCTGGCCGCGATGACCCGATGCCCTTTGATGGTACGATCCCCTCGACGTTCCTCCGCATCAAACTATTATTTTAGCACGGATGTTAGATATTTAGGATATTGCAATACCAGGGAGCCAAAAAGGCTGCATAAACTATCAGCCTTATTTCAGGCAAAAATAAATTTACAACAAATTCTATTGAACGCCATTTAAATAGAGCACTCCGATCGCTAATTCGTCATGCTCCCCTCCGCTGTTAGCTAATCTGAACGCTTGAATATTGTATCTACAGACTTGTTAGCAGAAGAGAATCCATGCTACCAACTTACCCATATTATAATCGAAAAGCAGTCGCAGATGGAATCACAATGCTCGTATACTTGTAAGATGGAATACTCGAGATGGTATCACATCTTGACAGTGTCCTGGCATTGGGAAATTTGGGGCGGAAAATGACACCCTATGGATACTATTTGTCCACTCTTTTCCCAAAGTTTTCCTCTTAACCCTCGCCCTACGGGAGCTTTTTTCACCTTCGCCCTACGGGGGGACCTGACAGCCCCCCTCCCCTGTTAACTTCCAAACCAAGCAACTTAGAGCAATGCAGTTAGAACCAGCATGTTGCCTGTCATGAGAGAAATCTAACAGTATGCGATTTTTTAGGTTTCAGGTCAACGGGTGACCTTCTAGGTCAAGTGAATGACCTCGGATTTCCCACGTCCAGAACAGCGATTTTGCTCTTCAGAAAACCTAAAAATTAGAAATTTATAAATGTAAGTTAAAAGGCATGTTCTTAGACCAGTTTTGGCTCAGCAATACAGAAATGGTAATTATTTGTTCGTATCTTGTCAAAAAAAAGTCAAAAAAAAGTTATTTTAATAAATTACTTCATCGGTTTCCTACACTTAGGGAGCCATCACTCAGTCAAAATTGAAGATATTGCTTCGAAATTTGGTATGAATATTGTTCATACTCAGTTCTCTCACATGTATTCCGGTTTTTCTAACAATTTCGAAAAATGTGATTTTGTGGTGATTTTTGTGGGGATTTGTGGGAACTAAGGCCAAAAAATCAGTTTTATTTTATTTTAGGGGTCAAAAACCCAAAATTTTGGAAATCTGAAATTGCCATTTTAACCCGCGAGTCACTGGGGGAGGGGGCTTTTTTTAGCCCCCTCTTAGGAATATTAGGAATATCTCAATAACTAATGCAGATATCGACGCCAAACTTTCAATACCTATCCGGGCGTAAACAAACTTTCAGTACCTATCCGGGCATCATTTTTGCACCTTTTGAGAAGACAAAAATCTAAAAAATCGTTAGAATTGACACCAAAATCGGCTAAACTTTGCCAGGCCGTGCAAATGCCGCATTTGAAGCAAAATGCAATCGAAAAATGAAAAAAAGGTAGAAAATTGCAAGGGCTACAAACCAGCTATCTCGAAATTTCAAAACAATTGGTTTTTGACCCCAAAATTTTAAAAAAACTTGTTTTGAAAAAATGCTCACAAAATCACATTTTTCAAAGATACTGAAGAAAAAAAACGGAATATATGTCAGATAACGACATATGGGCCAAATTTACCAAATTTACCAAATTTACCAAATTTTCCAAGAAACCATACCAAATTTCAAAATTATATCATCTTTTTTGACTGTCATGGCATATAAAGTATGGGTAAATCATGACGTCATATTTTCTTATTGCGTTTGTTGGCTTTTATTGACCGGATACAGACACATAAATGCCAGCACTGTTTTTTATTTAGATAAAACTGATATAGAAACATGCTTTTTTCATTTCGATTTATCAATTTCAAATTTTGACCTTCAGTGACCTGAACTTGACCTGAACTTGACACTAGCTTCACGTAAATGAAGTCAGGTGGTAAAATGACTACCACTATCGAATTCTACGGTAAAAGCATCCATAAAACATGTGCTGCATGACTTTCGTAGATATTTTGTGCGTAGTGACCTTTTGTGACCTGACCTTGACCTTGATCTTTTCCAACAATCTCACTTTAGCTCATGTGGGATATGTGTCATACCTTTGACAGCACTTTGGGTGATTATAGGCGCAATCAAATGCCATGGATGGCAAGTATTGTCCATAAACTCAAATACCTCGATTTTGACGTTTGACATGACCGTGACCTGACATGTGACCTTAATTTGATTTTTTTAAAGTTTGCGTTAGGCTTATCTCATTCAGCGCTTTCGAATGCCGCCTTGTGCGTCCCGCTGCAATCATTGGTTCTGAAGATACCAGGGGGGGGGGCTAAAAAAAAACCTCCCCAAGTGAATCGTGTTACATGATATACCCCAGTGACTGCCGGGTTAAAGATAATACCATTTTGTATCTTTGGTTGAATTGCGTTTGCAATTTCCATTAAAACTCTGTTTTCTACCATTTTTCAAATATTTATCATTTTCCACCAACATGTCATCAAAACATGATTATCCCCCAAACTACTTAACCAATTTCTTTTTTTACAGCATACGTATAATTGTTGTAAACTCAGCTACCCAAAATGTCAGCAAGATGCGCCGCATGTGTAAAACGTTATTCAATAAAACCCTCATGGGGGGGGGGCGGGCTGTCAGCCCCCCCCCCCCCCCCTAGGGCGAGGGTTAATTTTCCACTCCTTATTCTAAAATGTATTGGATAATTTGAACTCTATACTGATTTATGGATGTAATGATAGGACAAGACAGGGAAAGACAGATCAAAATTGGCATAGGTAATAACTAATTCTGGTGAGCGGGTAATTGGACACTGATAAAGCCGAATACAATGGCTTTTGGTTGAATTTTCCACTCTTTATGCTTATTTTTAGCCATAATTTTCCATTCCGCACTTAAGCAATCCTAGGACCCTGCATCTTGAAATGATGAAATACGCAAAATTCAAAACAACAATATGTATGGGTATGGGTAGTAATTTTAGAGGGGCACACATTTTGGAAAACATTGGGGGGAGCCGGAGCACCGTTGGGGGGGGGGCTCAACTCAGCATTGGGGGGATGGGGGGCTCGGGCCGTCCCAAAGAGATATAAAGTTCCGCCCCTGTCCTCAGTTTATTTCAATAGTTATTTATTAATTAATTAACTTAAGTGACAATATTGATGTACCTATTAGGACCGTACGTCACCGGAAATGTAGGTGATTATTGATAATTTAGCTGCCTCTATTTACCAATCACCACTGATTGTCATGGATGTTGTCAAAAATGGTGCGATGTTAGAGCACATTACGTCACAACTAGAATACGAACAATAAATACTGTTATCAATGTAGCCGTAAGAGCGTTAGCAATGCAGAGTTCAGCGCCGGTGCAGTGTACCGGCAGCAGAAGTCTGGCAGCTGTTTCACACTCCACGCAAGGGGCCAGCTGCTACCAGGCAGCCACTCTCTCAGTGGTAGCAGCTGGAGTCCATCGGGGTGCCGTCAGCCGGTGGTGTCTGCCTCCCCGCAAGATTTACGACTTTATGACCGCGGTGGTCGCAAAATAAATTGCCCCGTTCGAAAGATGTCAGTACTGGGAGGAAGCGACACCGTCGAGTTTGATCTCAAAATCCACGTGCGATTTCTGAAGTGATATTGCTTTTGATTAGCTGTGCTATTGCTATAGCTGAAGCTATTGCTACAGCTACAGTAGCTATTGTCATTGATATTGCTATTGCTATTTTTATTATGTTTCTTTTCCGTGCCAGCAAATGCGGCTCTATAGCGAAATAAATGCTTCCAAATTGCCTATATCGAGCACAAGTGACCACATTTGCATTAGCTCGACCACCTAATTTGGGCTGGCGGTCACAAGTTACACCGTCTATCCGAGCTGAAATCGCCAGTCCCATCCGCTGCAGTACGACACCCGGCCCGCCGTGGCGGCGGCCCCGCCGACCCCAGGGCGGGGAAGTGACCTATTTGCAGTGGTGATTTGTGCCGGAGTGCGGACTGGAGGTGGCGAGGCCTGCGGCCATCGTTCAAGGTCAGCCGGCGGAGCGGCGAGGCGCGCCTGTCTGGTGCGGCACGGAGCTCCGCCTGGCCCAGATCGGATACGAACCACACCACGGCATCACACCGCACACCGCACACTGCACATCACACACCGCGCACCGCACACCGCACACCGCACACCGCACACCGCACATCACACATCACACACCGTACACCGCGCACAGCACACCGCACACCGCACACTGCACACCGCACACCGCACACCGCACACTGCACACCGCACACCGCACACCACACACTGCACACCACACACACACACACACACACACACACACACACACACACACACACACACACACACACACACACACACACACACACACACACACACACACACACACACACACACACACACACACACACACACACACACACACACACACACACACACACACACACACACACACACACACACACACACACACACACACACACACACACACACACACACACACACACACACACACACACACACACACACACACACACACACACACACACACACACACACACACACACACACACACACACACACACACACACACACACACACACACACACACACACACACACACACACACACACACACACACACACACACACACACACACACACACACACACACACACACACACACACACATACACACACACACACACACACACACACACACACACACACACACACACACACACACACACACACACACACACACACACACACACACACACACACACACACACACACACACACACACACACACACACACACACACACACACACACACACACACACACACACACACACACACACACACACACACACACACACACACACACACACACACACACACACACACACACACTGCACACCGCACACCGCACATTGCACATTGCACACTGCACATCGCACATCGCACACAGCCCATCGCACACCGCACACCGCACACCACACACTGCACACCGCACACCGCACACCGCACACTGCACACCACACATCACACACCGCACACCGCACACCACACACCGCACACCGCACACCGCACACCACACACTGCACACTGCACACCGCACACCGCACACTGCGCACCGCACACCGCACACTGTACACCACACACCGCGCAACACACACCGCACACCACACACCGTACACTGCACACCGCACACCGCACACCGCACACCGCACACCGCACACCGCACACCGCACACTGTACACCGCACACCACACACCGTACATCACACACCGCACATCACACACCACACATCACACACCGCACACTGTACACCGCACACCGCACACATCACACCGCGCACCGCGCACCGCACCGCACACCGCACCGCACACCGCACACCGCACACTGCACACCGCACACCGCACACCGCACACTACACACCGCACACCGCACACCGCACACCGCCCACCGCCCACCGCACATCACACACCGCACCCCGCACATCACACACCGCACACCACACACCGCACACCACACACCGCACACTGCACACCGCACACCGCACACCGCACACAGCACACCGCACACAGCACACCGCACACCACACACCACACACCACACACCGCACACCGCACACCGCACACCGCACACCGCATACAGCACACCGCACACCGCACATCACACACCGCACATCACACACTGCACATCACACACTGAACACTGCACACTGCACACCGCACACCGCACACCGCACACAGCACACCGCACATTTCACACCGCGCACCGCACACCGCACACCGCACACTGCACATCACACACCACACACCACACACCACACACCGCACATCACACACGGCACACCGCACACCGCACACTGCATATCACACACTGCACATCACACACCACACACCGCACATCACACACCACATACCGCACACTGCACAGCACACACTGCATACCGCACATCACGCATACCGCACATCACACACCACACACCGAACATCACACACTGTACATCACACACTGCATACCGCACATCACACATCGCACACGGCATCACACCGCACACCGCACACTGCACACTGCACATCACACACTGCACACCGCACACCGCACATCACACACTGTGCATCACACATGGCACACATCACATCACACACCGCACACCGCACACTGCACATCACACATTGCACATCACACACCGCACACCGCACACCGCACATCACACACTGCACATCATACACGGCACACATCACACCGCACACCACACACCGCACACTGTACATCACATACCGCACATTGCACACCGCACACCACCCACCGCACACCGCACATCACACACTGTATATCACACACCGCACATCACACACGGCACACCGCACACCACACCGCACACCGCACACCGCACATCACACACTGCACATCACACACCGCACATCACACACCGCACATCACACACTGCACATCATACACTGCACATCACACACTGTACATTACACACTGCATACCGCACATCACACACCGCCCACCGCACACCGCACATCACACACTGCACATCACACACGGCACACATCACATCACACACCGCACACTGCATACCGCACAACGCACATCACACACTGCACATCACACACTGCACACCGCACACCGCAAACTACACATCACATACTGCATACCGCACATTACACACCGCACACCGCACAGCACACACGGCACACCGCACACCACATACCACCCACCGCACACCGTACACCGCACACCGCACACCGCACACCGCACATCACACACCGCACATCGCACACCACACACCGCACACTGCACATCACACACTGCATACCGCACATCACGCATACCGCACATCACACACCACACACCGAACATCACACACTGTACATCACACACTGCATACCGCACATCACACATCGCACACGGCATCACACCGCACACCGCACACTGCACATCACACACTGCACACCGCACACCGCACATCACACACGGCACATATCACATCACACACCGCACACCGCACACCGCACAATGTACATCACACACTGCACATCACACACCGCCCACCGCACACCGCACATCACACACTGCACATCACACACGGCCCACATCACATCACACACCGCACATATCACACCGCACACTTCACATCACACATCACACACCGTACACCGCACACCGCACACTGCATACCGCACACCGCACATCACACACCACACACCGCACATCACACACTGCACATCATACACTGCACATCACACACCGCACACCTCACATCACACACTGCACACCAAACACCGCATACTACACATCACACACTGCATACCGCACATTACACACCGCACACCGCACATCACACACGGTACACCGCACACCACACACCGCACACCGCACACCGCACACCGCACACCACACACAACACACCGCACATCACACACTGCACATCACACACCGCACATCACACACGGCACACCGCACACCACACACCACCCATCGCACACCGCACACCACACACCGCACACCGCCCACCGCACACCGCACATCACACACTGCACATCACACACGGCGCACATCACATCACACACCGCACACTGAATACTGCACAACGCACATCACACACTGCACATTACACACTGCACACCGCACACCGCATACTACACATCACACACTGCATACCGCACATTACACACCGCACACCGCACATCACACACGGCACACCGCACACCACACACACCCCACCGCCAACCGCACACCGCACACCGCACATCGCACACCACACATCGCACATCACACACCACACACCGCACACCACACACCGCACATCACACACGACACACCGCACACTGCATATCACACACTGCACATCACACACCACACACCGCACATCACACACCACACACCGCACACTGCACATCACACACTGCATACCGCACATCACGCATACCACACATCACACACCACACACCGAACATCACACACTGCACATCACACACGGCACACAACACATCATACACCGCACACTGCATACCGCACAACGCACATCACACACTGCACATCACACACTGCACACCGCACACCGCATACTACACATCACACACTGCATACCGCACATCACACATCGCACACGGCATCACACCGCACACCGCACACTGCACACCACACACTGCACACCGCACACCGCACATCACACACTGCACATCCCACACGGCACACATCACATCACACACCGCACACCGCACACCGCACAATGCACATCACACACTGCACATCACACACCGCCCACCGCACACCGCACATCACACACGGCACACATCACATCACACACCGCACACTGCATACCGCACACCGCACATCACACACTGCACACCGCACACCGCATACTACACATCACACACTGCATACCGCACATTACACACCGCACACCGCACATCACACACGGTACACCGCACACCACACACCACACACCACACACCACACACCGCACACAGCACACCGCACACCGCACACCGCACATCACACACTGCACATCACACACAGCACATCACACACGGCACACCGCACACCACATACACCACACCGCACACAGCACACCGCACACCGCACACCGCACACCGCACATCACACACTGCACATCACACACCGCATATCACACACCGCACATCACACACTACACATCATACACTGTACATCACACACTGCACATTACACACTGCATACCGCACATCACACACCGCACACCGCACACCGCACATCACACACTGTACATCACACACGGCACACATCACATCACACACCGCACACTGCATACCGCACAACGCACATCACAAACTGTACATCACACACCGCACACCGCACATCACACACTGTACATCACACACGGCACACATCACATCACACACCGCACACTGCATACCGCACACCGCACATCACACACCGCACACCGCACACCGCACATCACACACTGTACATCACACACTGCACACCGCACACCGCATACTACACATCACACACTGCATACCGCACATTACACACCGCACACCGCACATCACACACGGCACACCGCACACCACCCACCGCACACCGCACACAGCACACCGCACACCGCACACCGCACACCGCACACCGCACACCGCACACCGCACATCACACACTATACATCACACACTGCACATCACACACTGCACATCACATACTGCACATCACTCACTGCACATCACACACTGCATACCGCACATCACACACCGCACACTGCACATCACACACTGCACATTACACACTGCATACCGCACATCACACACCGCACACTGCACAACACACACTGCACATCATACACTGCACATCACACACTGCACATCACACACTGCATACCGCATATCACAACCGCACACCGCACATCACACACTGTACATCACACACGGCATCACACCGCACACCGCACACCGCACATCACACACTGCATACCGCACATCACACACCACACACCGCACATCACACACTTCACATCACATACTGCATACCGCACATCACATACCGCACATCGCACACTGCACATCACACACCGCACACCGCGCATCACACACTTCACATCACACACTGCATACCGCACATCACACACCGCACACCGCACACTGCACATCACACACCACACACCGCACATCACACACGGCACACCGCACATCATACACCGCACATCGTACATCACACACAGCACACCGCACACCGCACACCGCACACCGCACACCGCACACCGCACACCGCACACCGCACATCACACCCTATTTGGGTCCACTAAAACTGATTTAGCTTCATACTGGTATAAAATTGTAATTATGATAATAATATTCTTACATACCTACCCATTGCATTAATCACACTCACACTGTAGGTGCAATGATGCACTTTGACATATCGTCGTGCTCTCGTCAAAGTAAATGTTTCTGTGTTCAGCCACGTTATAAAACCAATCAGATCCTTCACATGTGGATTTAACCCTCGCCAGTGCAGCGTCCGATACCTACGTGACCGTGTAGGGGGGGGGGGGGTACGACCCCTACACTCTGTCTCAATTAGGGGCGTTTCGCACCCAATTGATTTCGATTAAAAACGAGAGTGTTGCTTGTGATGAGAGGAAGCCGTTGGTATCCAATTGTAAAGTCCTGGGTCAAGAGGTGACCTCTGAGGTCATGTCAATAACCCGGATGTCATCCAACTTGTGCATGTGTAGAGATTCAGTTATAATCGAGCTAGAATCGTGAATTAACATATAATTATGCAAAATGGGCGTCCAATTTGAAATCAGCGTCACAAAATGTCATAATAACTACCAGATTCCAAAAAGGTCCAAAAAGGTAATAGCAGGTCATCGGAGGTCTGTGACCTCGGTTGACCTGTGAAAGTGCATGACCCCAGTTGAACATATCATTATGTAAAATGGATGCCAAATTTTTAATCAGCGTCACAAAATGTCCTAGAAACTGCCAGAGGCCAAAAAGTCATATCAGGTCATCGGAGGTCACGATCTCAGTGGAAACCATCAATTTCACCTGTGCATATATGTTCCTGAACAACAAACACTGGGAACTGCACAAGTTACAAGCATCGATACTACGCGACGCCAGTTGCGCCTGACATGACCTTGAGAAACAGGTCATACATAGGTTACGGGTCATGGGGAGTAGAAGCTAAAAATTTCAGAGTATGTGAAATTGTTCAAAAGTAGGGTACTAAAAGTTTAATTGCAATCCGTTGATAAATACGTGAGTAATTCCCGAAAAACCGAGGGGTGGCATCCCCCCCCCCCCCCTGCACTGGCGAGAGTTAAAGGGATAGGCCACCTTTAACATAGGGTTTTGAACTGAGATTTGTAGAGCAGATCGAAAAATGGGTTGTGATGAAAGAATTACCTCGCTACGCTAAGTAATTTCGACACAGGAATAGTGGACCCCTTGTAGAAGGCTCTGTTTCGGGACGGTTTCGGGGCACGAAACTTCGCCGGTAGTATGATGTCATACCCGCTGACGTCAGAATTGCGTCATACGCAGACTCCGCCGCAAACTAGCCATAACCATTGATTAGTACCGATCACCATAAAAAACACTGATTGTGATCGAATCGAGTCTGTTCAGTGACTAGGACAGTGAATTGAGTTTGTATTTGTATTTAGAAGTGAAGTTACCATTTTTAACGGCTTTAACCGTCGGTTCAGCTTCGGGATTAGGAGTCCGGGCACCGAAAGCACGAAATTGTTGTATCAGTATCAGAGGGTGCGACCCTGAGTTGAGCGCAACGATTTTTAGGTAAATATCTCCAATGGTTTTGCTGACCTGATCAATAATTGATAATTAAAGGGAGATAATCACCTTTTTATTTTGTTAGCAACAATGTATTTGGCTACCGTTATGGTATTAAAATGATGTGATCTAAATTTAGGAATAAAAGAAAATTATTCCCTAATTCAAAGTTGGAAGTTTGGGAAAATTAGTGATAGGCATTTTCCCTCCACTATTGGAATGCGCAACATCTGGCGCTTTTGCTTCAATCTGTTCAACGTTGTTGAATGGGCACTTATAAACAAATCACCCGCACATATAGGTCGCCGTCCGGTGCCAAGCTAAACTGCCGATTTAAATGCATGTTTTTCAAATGATTGTTGATTGTTCATAAAAGTTTGGCACATATTCGCAAAAGATAGAGAGCAGGAAACATATCGCATACCTTCATGATAAATAACAATGCGTAGGGAGGCTAATTTACTGAATTCGTTACCGAGTATTTGCTGAGTCTTTCGATTTCTATCGATTTATCGATTTCATTTTCATGTGCTCGATTTCGATCGATTTCGATTTCAGGTGCTGACTCCATTTTTGTGGAAAAAGGTGATTAAAACTGTTTTTTTTACACAGACCAAGGCAATTCTTATAAAATAAAAAATCGAGCCGTGGCTCGAATTTTTTTTTAAAGAATGGCCTCAGGACCAGGCGTGTGAGATGTTTAGCGTCGAAACAGCGCCTCGGAAATGCAGCCACAAAGCTAAATGACCCGCGCTTGACCGGCGTACCGGGCAGAACAGAGGTGAAAAGGTGTCAGCCTGTCACCGACGGAGGGTCAGGCTGACTAATTTTTTTGCCATTTGTCACCATTGCATTAATACAATTTTGTTGGTCATGACGGCCAAAAGAAGGCTCTTTAAAGTCATTGATAACAATAAACAAGCCTATGTCGGTGCCAACACAAAATAATATGCCATAGGCCACATGTAAGTTATTAGGAAACATCCTTAAACATAAGTAAATGGTTATTTCTTACTTCTTACAAAAAAAGCCGACCAACGCATTCAACTTAATACAAAATTGCTTTGAAACTAATTTGTAAACCCGAACTTCAAAACGGTGGCGTCATTAAGCTTCCCCATGACTCCAGACCAACAACGGTGATAGTAACCTTGAAGCTTGATTTGATTGCCCGGCCGCGACGGTGACGCCAGCCCCACCGTTACCCAGCGACGGTGACGCCAGCCCCATCGTTACCGGACAGAGCAACTACCAATTGTCTTACCTGGTGTTGTCTGCAGTGGTGCAGATACATCTTCAGTCTCATTGCTTCCATGCCTTATCAAGTGCTCAAAAGCACCTCCAACACCAAATGCTTTGTTTCTTAATTTAAGTGGCAATCCAGGATGCTTGGCCTTGTTATGTCGCTTAACATTTTTGTACTCGCCCTCGTAAGAACAGCGGCCACAAGCTTGATGCCGTCTATTTGGTGGGAGCTTTGCTTCTTCCTCGTGAGTTCTTTGCTTTTCACTTTGGCCATCTTTAGCTTTTCACAATCAGGCTATCAAAAAAAACGAATTTAAGCAATACACACTTATACCACTCAGACACAATCCACAGCTGTAACTCTTCAACGTGTTTATCTCAAACACAATTCAAAAAGCCCCGTTTAAGATCCACAGTTAATTATCAATTCAATCGAAGGTCTTGTCCGTCAGCACAATTGGTCTACTTGCTAGAAAAGAGCGAACGCACTTATAAGTATTGAGGTATTCAGGGCCTATTTTAAGGGAATATCACTGGGGGGCAAACAAAAATTGTGCCATCTTTTTGTGGCAAAAAGGTACCCCCCATTTTTTCCCTCCGCGGATTTTGGCCGGTCACCTTATTTTAGTATTCGAGCTTAAGCAATCACTTTTCGAATTCACAAAAAAAAATTGTGGACATTTTCCCGAGAAAAACAATTGGGGGGTCAACAGAAAAAAAATCACAAATCCGAGATAGCTATTTGGAAGGGAATGTCATTTCCTTTCTATTGACGTTTTTGTATTTGCAATTTGCTTTGAAACTTTTTGTTCACAATTTGTCAAACTTTTTTTTTTAAACTCAAAATGGCATGACATTACGTCATTAAAACGTTATTATCTCCCAAAATACTACATTAATTTCATTGAAATTTAATGAGAAGACGTAGAATTGATGCAGTATAAGGTATTGAAAGTTTCACGTTAATATCTATCCCAGTTTTAGAATTATTGAGAAAATCCGAGAGGGGGCAGAATCTGCCCCCCCCCCCCCAGCAGGGTGCGTGTCACCGGGGCTGCTTCAATTGCATCAGGTGCGCTGTTTTGTCTATCATTGAAAGCAATGGATACACAAAAACTTCAAATTCAATCACTTGAGAGAAGAAAAAACTTCTGATTTCATGAAGTTTTCTCCTAAGATCATTGTTTTTCACGTTCAGTGCAGGGAACGCGCAGGAGGGGGGGGGGCATACTTGTATTGCATCCCCACCCCACCCCAGATTCCTGTTGGGGGGCATTCATTTGCCCCTCATGTCCGCCCCCTGGATCCGCCAGTGGGGGATCCAGGGGGCGGACATACCCTCCCCCTTAGTTTTTTTTCTTTGGAAATAGCGGAAAACGACGCCATTTCGCTCCGCCATTTTTGTTACAACTGCTTGCCTATCAATTGCCCAAATACTTTTAATTTGTTTACCTAGGGTCTCCTCAGGTCACGTCACAAGTAAAGTCTAGTGATCCCATCTCCAAAAATGTAAGGTCGTGCCGCAGCCACATTGTTTGACCGATCAGTTAGATACTCACAGGATTCAATCAGGTCATAAATACCTACAATTCTGCTATTTCGGATGATTTTACAACGGTGGCCTACCAGGAATTGCGTGTGGATAGCACGTGGGCCCACTCCGGCCGCATGAGGGCCTCATGCGGCCATAGAGGGGCTCACATGCTATCCACACGCAATTCCTGGTTGGTGACCTAGGATGAAGTCTATTTTGTGACCTCCCAATTATAAGTCATTGGGGAAACATGCAAATGCATATAAATCCAAAGGAAATGGCTAAATTTGTCCAATTTTCACCAGAGTCCCGCATCTTTTGCAAAATACAAAGATCCAGTGGCGGATCTACGGTTGGGAAAAATGGGCAATTGCCCTCCCCCAAACCGCCTGAAATCGGTGCAAGATTGACACATTTCCTGATAGATATATAAGAAAATCTAAGCAACCTTTACTAAGGAAAGTTAGCTTTAAAGGAAATAGTTCACCTTCAACATGGGATTTTGAACTGAAATAGCAGTTTTGTAGCCCGTGTTGAGAAATCCTTATCTGCAACTTTTCTTGGCTGAAAAGACTCTCCAGCCGAAGATATTTGACTTTTTGGCGAAGGAATGCGGCGCATATAAGATATACCGTACCGTCTGAGAGTGCCAGTACTGGTCTGAGCATGCGCAGACCAATAACGCACACCATAACATTAATAATTTACGACCTTCTGTCCTGAATTGGCGCGATGTAGGACCATTTTTGAAAAGAAAAAAAGAAACTGTATCAAAAAATATAATAAAATCTTGTTCTGAAAAATTTCCGAAGGTGAACTATTTCCTTTAACCTGCGAGTTACTGGGGGGCTATTTCCCCCCCCCCCCCCCCTCCCGTTATTTTGGAATAACTCTTAAATGAATACCGGTATCGATACCAAACTTGCAGTACCTTATCTCACATCAATTCTACACATGTTGGCAAAGGGAAAAATATGAGGTTATGATAGGTCAACCGGGAATGACGTCAGAGTGACGTCATGTTCTTCGGTTTTGGTTGCAAAATAATGGTTTGCGGAAAACGCTGTCAAAGGTACGATGTTTGAGATAAACTCAATTGTATTAAATCAAAATACTGACAAAAGACCGGGGTATCAAACTGCCATCTCGGATTTTTGAGTTTTTTTTAATTCAAAATTTTGAGAAATCCAAATACACTTCTTTTTTTAACAAATTTTCAAGAAAAAATCAGAATTATAAAAAAAAACAGGAATATGTGTGATCGAGACGTATGCGGTGAATATGTGTACTAAATTCGAAGTCGATATCTTCAAAAATGACTGAGTTATGACCTTTAAATGACAAAAATCGACCACCTCTCACAGCATTACTATGCGTATAAAACGCATTTCCATTTTTGCTTTTTACTTCTATTTATATGGAACAAACAATGTTCTAAGGTCATTTTACGCGTTCTAGACGATAAAAAAAACCCATAAACATGTGTTACAACGCCTAATGACCGTAATCTGCAGTTTGACCTCGTGACCTCGGATGACCTTGACCTGACCCAAGGTCATAAACAGCTTAGAAAGGTACTTAGAAGTGTCAGACACACGAATCATACCGATTTATCGACAGCTTATGCGTTTAATATCGCAATTTTGCGCGATAATTCCATCCATCGAGACCTTCTGACACGGTCATACATTTTGTACTTGACCTGACCTGTGACGTCATCGGTGACCCCGAGGTCAACAATATTATGTTTCCCTCGATAAATTCACAGGGCTATCGAATGCCGTTTGAATTTTTACATTCGGTCCAGTAGTTCCGGAGATCCGAAGGGGGCAAAAAATAGCCCCCCCCCCCCAGTAAATCGCGTTATGAAATATACCCCAGTAACTCGCGGGTAACCCTCGCTGTACGAAAGTTAGCTTTTACCCTCGCTGTACGATGTTGTACGACCCCCCCCTCCCCCTTTAGCGTTTCGCCCTCATTGAGCTAGAGCTTCGATTAAAAACACGAGCGTGTTGCTTGTGACGAGAGGAAGCCGCTGATATCCGATTTTAAAGTCTTGGGTCACTAGGTGACCTCTGAGGTCATGTCAATGACCCAATACTCATACAAATTGTAAATGCGTATAATTTGAATTGTATCGAGTTAGAATCGTGAATGAGCATATCATAATGCTTAATGGGTGCCAAATTTGAAATCAGCATCACAAAATATCCTAGAAACTGCCAAATTCCAAAAATGTCAGGTCAGATCATCTGAGGTCAGTGACCTCGGTTGACCTGTGGAAGCCCATGACCCCAGTGTAACATATAATTATGTAAAATGGATCCCAAATTTGAAATCAGCGTCACAAACTGTCCTAGAAACCGCCAGAAGCCAAACAAAAGTCATCTGAGGTCATCGGAGGTCAATGACCTCGGTTGACCTTTGAAAAGGTCAATCGAGGTCACAATCTCAGTGGAAACCACAACTGTCACCTGGAAACACCTGTGCATATGTTCCTGAACAACAAATACTAAACAAACTGCACAAGTTACAAGCATCGATACTACGGTACGACAGTTGCGCATGACATTACCTTGAGAAAAAGGTTATAGGTTACTGGTGATGTGGGTTAGAACATCACAATTAGAATATGTGTCAAATTGTTCAAAAGTAGGAAACTGAAAGTTTCATCGTAATCGGTTGGAAACTACGCAAGTTATTTTTGAAAACCCGAGGGGGTGGCATCCACCCCCCTACCCGGGCGAGGGTTAAATCAGCTATCAATGCATAAGCAAGACAAATCCGATGCGTTTTCAGAATTGTGTGAGACTTTTTTGTATTCCCTCCTCCCCCAAACCACCCGTTCTGGATCCGCCAATGCAAAGATCCATTTGGTATTTGTATCCTGCGACCTCCACAAGGTAAAATCTATTCACCCTGAGGTCATTCCGCAGTCATTTTTCTTCCATAACTTTTGTTTTACTGAACCAGTAAGGCGCAGTAGTTGGCGATGAACGAGCGAACGCGAAGGAAATGTATGGTGAATTCCAACTCGATCAGGGAAGTAGTTTCTGAGATACAAATACGTGGTGCACACATGCGCACGTGCAAAAGCACCCCCACCCCTTACTTGTGGGAAAGTGGCGGCTGAGAGATCTCTAGCCACACACCAAATTTGAACACAATCGGCTCAGCAGTTTCCCCCACCCACTTAAAATTGTGTGGCGACGTTCCTGATCCAACAACCCCCGATCTCCCCCACTCTGCCGCTAATGAGCAATTGTTCAAAGAATATTGAAATTCGAGATATTCCGGAAATACTTTAATGATACTTATTTTGGCTGGGAAATACTAAAACTTAGGAATATGTGCTTTGGATTTGTATACATTTATCACCAGGTAAGCATATTTTATTTTAATTGAATACCGATCAAGCGAAAAATGGCATGGAAATACTAAAATCAGGGTGGGCAACATTTCTTGACTGGGGGGTGGGGCAAAAGGGCTCACTGGAGGGGGTACATTTGTCCCCCCCCCCTCCAGTTAACATGTTAAAATAGGCCCTGGCTGGGGGGGGGGGCGAATCTGTCCTACCTCACGGATTTGCTGAAAACTTGAAAACTATGATAGATATCAACGTCAAACTTTCAGGACATTATGCTGCATCAATTCTACGTCTTCACATTAAATTGCAATGAAATTGATGTAGTTTTTTTGGTAGATAGTGACATTTTAATGACGTCATGTCATGCCGTTTTTGGTGGAAATACGATAAATGCTTGAACAATCGTAGAAAATAGAGTTTTGAAGCAAATTGAAAAAAAATGTCAAAAGAAAGGAAATGACATGCTCCTGACAATGGGGATCTCGGATTTACGAAATTTTGTGTATTTGACCCAAAAATAACAATAAAAATATTTTTCGGGGAAAAATCCACAAAATCAATTTTTGTGAATTTGAAAAGTGAATTTCTTAAGCTTGAATACCAAAAATAAGGTAACCGGCCCAACTCCGCGGATAAAAAAAAATGGGGTACCTTTGCCACAAAAAGATGTCTCCCCACGGAGAGAGGCTGGATCCGCCAGCGTCTGTTAACATCTAATAATAATAGTAATTAGGCGATGGCCAGTTGTCCTTACATCAACATCTGTGTCGTGCCGGGACCCACTAGCGGATCTAGGTTCGAGAATGGGGGGGGGGGGCTAAAATTTTGCTCCGAGATCCCTAGCCACACACCAAATTTCAACACAATCGGCTCAGCAGTTGCCCCCCAGTGGCGTACCCAGGATGTACTCCAGGAGGGGGACATTTTTGCTCAGGGGGGCATAAAGTACCCCCACCAAAAAAAAATCACCGGATTTGGCCCACTATATTTTTAAAAGGGCACCATTTTCACCATTTTCCTCTTTAAAAAAAATCATTATTTTTTTCGACCAAATGGGACACGTGCAGACCTTCATGGGGGGGGGGGCAATTTCCCTGTTTGCCCCCCCCCCCCCCCTTGTGTACGCCTATGTTGCCCCAACCCACTCAAAATTGTGTGGCGACGTTCCTGATCCAACAACCCCCGATCTCCCCCACTCTGCCGCTAATGAGTTCAAAGGATATTGAAATTCGAGATATTCCGGAAATAATTTAAAGATACTTATTGTGGCTGGGAAATACTAAAACTTAGGAATATCATGAAATTTGCATTGGATTTGTATACATTTATCACCAGGTAAGCATATTTTATTTTAATTGAATACCTATCAAGCGAAAAATGACATGGAAATACTGAAATCAGGGTGGGCAACATTTCTTGACTGGGGGGGCAAAACGGCTCACTGGGGGGGGGCATTTGCCCCCCCCCCCCCCCAGTTAACATGTTAAAATAGGCCCTGGAGGTATTGGCGATTCATTATGCGAGTCTCTGTTTCAATACAGCCCGATCAGCTGCTGCCCTATTCTCATATATAAATAATTGTTTAGCTAAATTAACATGTAAATACCATTTATACGGTGTTTACTTAGCTAAAGAGTGGTCAAATGAATGGTAATTATTGTTACAATACAGTCCGTTGGTGTATTCAAACCTGTGACGTCACTATAACACCGAAGGAGTCGAAAAAAAACAAGCAGCGCAAGCACCGAAATTGCCGCAAATCCATACAACAGCATCACAATTGCCACGGACCCACCAGACCCAGCGACAAACTCACTACTCGGGCTCCGTTTACAAAAGCCAGCAGGATTCCCGGAGGTCAGTGGAAGCTGCAGTTAAATTACAACACGTACTGATTAGACAGGCGGGAATGGGGCACAGGTTATGCCTGACAAGTTACTGTGAGTTGCTAGTAAGACCAAATGAGTACGGTTGTGGTCAATTTTGTTTTTTGAAGTTTTGTCTCTGAAAATGCATCAAGCCGTAAGCGGTTGGCTGACTCACCGCGCACCTTCCGCTGTCACCGACGTACGTAGGCGAGTAGGAGCTTTTTCACCTCTGGGGCAGAACACCATTGGCGGGGGAGGGGGCAAATATTGCCCCCTCGTTATCTCCGGAATCAATTATTCCAACGAAACGCGCAACACGGCATTCGAAAGCTCTCAATGAGACGCATCTAAAACATGCTCTAAATTTTCGAAATGAGGTCACATATCAGGTCAAGGTCGGGTCAAAAGTAAAAATGGAGGCATTTGAGTTTATGGACCATACCTTCCATCCAAATCCTTTGATTGCGACCATGATCACCCAAAGTCCTCCCAAAGGTATAATACACATCCCGCATGAGCTAAAATGAGATTGTTGGCAAAGGTCAAGGTCAAGGTCAGGTCACAAAAAGTCACTATACGCAAACAATTTCCGAAAGTATTTTTTTATGGCCTATTTTACACGTATAATTCGATAGTCGTGGCCATTTTACCATCTGACCTCATTTAAGGGAAATTAGTGTCAAGCTTAGGTCAAGTTCAGGTCACATATGGTCAACATTTGAAATTGATAAATTGAAATACAAAAAGCATGTTTCTACACCAGTTTGGTCTCAGAAATACAGTGCTGGCATTTACTTGTCTGTATCTGGTCAATAAAAGCCGAAACGCAATTTTACAATATGACGTCGTGAGTTACTCATACTTAGGGAGCCATAAGTCAGTCAAAAAAGAATATGTTGCTTTTAAATGTGGTTTTGGTATTGTCCATATGCAGTTCTCTTACATATATTCCGTTTTTTAACATCTTTTAAAAATTTGATTTTGTGGGCATTTTTTTTTACGAAAAAAAGTTGATTTTGTATTTTTTGGGTCAAAACCCAATATTTTCACAAATCCGAGATCGACATTTGGTAGGCCTTGCGATGTGCTATCTTTTGACGTTTTGTTATTGCATTTTGCGTAAACAGTGGCCTGTTGAAGTGTAGCGGATTTTATCGTAAAACTCGTGTGTAGTGAGGTCACTAAATTTGCTATATTTAAAAACTGATCGAGGAAATTGCTTTATTTTCATACAGAAGATGTCAAATGGATATGGAAGAAGGTATACAAATTTTCACGTTGATAACTCCATTGTGTTTTGAGTTATCGCGAAAATTCGTCAGGGGGGGGCAATATTTGCCTCCCCCTCGGTCAAGCGCGGGATAATAGGCAGGTATTTTACGCACGGACCAAACATAACACATTTCCAGTCCTGAGGCCATTCTTATAGAGAGAAAAAAATCGAGCCACAGCTCGATATTTATTTATAAGAATGGCCTTAGGTGTTTCATATGTTTGTTTAATGGAAATGCTTGCTTCATTGATTCTATATAAATATAATGGAAATAAGGGAAATATTTTACAAGGAAAACATTAGAAGTAAGAATCAGAGTTATGAATTAATCCCCTCAAGTCCCCTCATTTGAATAAGTCCCCTCAAATTAATATATTTACCAGCTAGATAAACACTGGACCATGATGTCGCTATACTCACCATTCCAATCATTTGATGAGGGGACTGGACTTTAATAGTGCATATTTTGTGCCGCCAGCCGCCAGCCACCGCCGCCAGCCGCCGCCGCCGCCAGCCGCCGCCAGCCGCTGCCGCCGCCGCCGCCGCCGCCGCCACCGCCACCGCCACCACCGCCGCCGCCGCCGCCGCCGCCGCCGCCGCCGCCGCCACCGCCACCGCCACCGCCGCCGCTGCCGCCGCCGCTGCCGCTGCCGCTGCCCTGCCTATTGTATCTTCAACCTTTATAAGCTCACGTCAATAAGGCTGTTTTCCCGTTGGCGATGTAATATGGCCACCATGCGATTGGCTGTTCGGCAGATTGAGATATGGTGGCGAGATTCGAGTCGTGTGTTTGCCGTCTCAACTCTCAACATTCTTGACTGAGAACTGCCTACCGAATGATACAATGTGATGCGACCCTAAATCCGGTCGGAGGTAGGTCTGGGGACCTTAGATCTGTGTCCGATCAGATCAGGCCACTAGACTCCGATCATTTGGAAGGTGTGTCCAGTGTCTCGGTCGGGCAGAAACTCAACCAATTCCAATTTCCAAAACTGAAGACACGAGAGGTTTTTACCATAGCTGTATTTATTGGCACATCCTCAAATCATCCGCCATGAAATGTAGAACCCGTAATCACGAGAATAGATAACCTCACACCAACAAAATTAGGTACACGCATAGATACTACAAAATAGGTCCCAGCATTTGCGCAAATCTTCTCAATAGCTACACTGTTGTTGACACAATGAACACAATGAACATGGACTACTGCACTAAAAAGTAAAATGGGCAGCAGGGAGTGGGAGGGTAAAATTAACCCGCGCCGTGCCGGGGGGGGGGGGGGCGTTTAGACGCCTCCTACGATTTTCAAGGATAGCGGGAAAACGGCGGCGCGCAGCTCCGCCGTTTTAGGCATACCTATTCGCGCATCAATTATCCACATTATGTCGAATTCTTCACCTCGAGTCATCTCAGGTCAGGTCATCAAGCCAGGTCACGTGACCCCACCTCCAAAAACGTTTGCCGTCGTACCACAGCCACAGTTTCTGGCCGATTTGTTTCAAACTTACAGAATTTCATAAGGTCATCGGTACCTACCAGGGCGTATTTTAAGGGATTTTTACTGGGGTGGCAACTCGGCGATTAGGGGCGCCATTGCTCAAGGGAGGCGCCATCGCCAAAAACGCCAAGGGCGGATCCAACCTCTGTCCGTGGGAGGATCTTTTTGTGGCAAAAAGGTACCCCCATTTTTTTTTCTTCTCCGCGATTTGGGCCGGTCGTCTTATTTTGGTATTCGAGCTTAAGAAAATCACTTTAAAGGAATGATTTTGTGGATTTGTTCCCGATTATTATTATTATTATTATTATTATTATTATTATTATTATTATTATTATTATTATTATTATTATTATTATTATTTTTTTTTTTTTTGGGGGGGGGGGGTCAAAAACACAAAATATCAAAATCCGAGATAGCCATTTTAAAGAGAATGTCATTTCCTTACTTTTGACGTTTTGTGGGTTATTTGCAATTTGCTTTAAAACTCTACTTTCTACGATTGTTCAAACATTTATCGTTTTCCCACCCAAAATGACATGACATGACGTCATTAAAACGTCATTATCTCTCAACATGCTGTATCAATATGATTGGATTTAGGGGTGAAGACTCAGAATTGATGCAGCATAAGGTACTGAATGTTTGACATTGATATCTATCATAGTTTTCAAGTTATTTAGAAAATCCGGGAGGGAGGAGCAGATTCCCCCTCCCCCTCTCCCAATATGCAACATGACCAACTTGGGTCACCACTTGACCTTGACCTGAGGTCAAATTTCTCAGTTGACCTAACCCGGTCACCATGAATATGATTCAAAGCGCCTTGACAAGACACACGCGATGGCGTAAACATTATTGCTTTATCTATATTAGGTAAAAGGTTATTTGGAGAAAACAGTTTTTAAAACAAAATCACCTTTTTGACATTCGATGACCTCTGGAGCCTAAACTATTGACCTGATCTCAAATCTGAGGACACCTGTGTCGATTGCATTTTTCAATGACTTTCGATTGCTTGTTTCCGTTTGCTGCTAACTATCATAGTTCCCGAGATATTTGGGGGTGTTCGAACCGAAGTCTTGAAAACTTGAAAATCTGACCCTTGATGACTGACCTCTGGTGACCTCAATATTGACCTGAAAAAAAAACGAAATACTTCCGAAAGAACTTGTATCGAGCTATCTAACGTCGTTTCCCGCTTGTCGCTACGTTGTGTGGTTTTCGAGATCATAGGGGGGGGGGCGAAATCCGCCCCCCCCCCCCCTCCAGGGCGTGTAATTATCAGAGGCCCTCCAGGGCGCGTGTTAATGAATTGGTAAACCGCATGTGCTACCGCGAAGTCATCCCCGGGCTCAACGTCCTACCATGGAGGACGTTATCCAATTCCATCCGATATCCAATTTTCCTTTACCATGCATGCAATTAAACTCAAGCTTCATGATTGCATTTACTTTTGTTTTCATTATCTCTCTCGGAAATGCATACTTTGAACAAGCCAAAAGACAGGGTCCTACGTCCTCATTGTTTCGGCCTTGACCACAGTCACAGTAGGGAGATTCACTTTTTTGTATTTGGTAAGTATGACAGTTAAGGCTAGACATTGTTTTTTCTATTTTTGAGTGATCTCTCAGTCGCTTTTTGAAAAGGGATTGAGAGCTAATCTCTCTGAGGCTTTGAGGTAGCTTGCTAGTTAGTTTTGTGGTGCTAGGCAGGAAAGAGTTTTTTTTAATAGGCAGGTTCTGAAGTTAATTTCAGTTCTCTGGTGGGCGTTGCGAAGTGTCCGTTTGTCGGGATTGTTTCGGTCGGAGGGCAGTAGTCGCTGGATATAGGCCGGGGTATCACCAGACGTCAGCCGATGGAAAAATGTAATTCTGTGGTTTCGCGCCTTGTTTTAAGTGAGGTCCATCCAAGCTCTCGTCTCAGATTGTCAGTCGAGGTTCTGGGTAGTGTCGCAGTCACGAGTCTTGCAGCCCTGTTCTGCAGTCTTTACAGTCGCAAAGTGTCGTCCATTGTTAGTAAGCCGTCGTAAATTACGTCTCCGTGGTCGAAGTATGGCATCACATGAGTCATGTAGATTTGGTTTAATATTTACCTGGGTAGGTAGGGGGCAATGGGGTAGAGCAGACTTAGACTTATATTGACTTTCCCAATGATGGCATTAATGTGGTCATGAAATCTTAGATCTTCCGAGATTGTGATTCCCAAGTGTTTATGCTTTGTCACAACTGGAATGGGTGTTGCACCAAATGTTAATTGAGGGATGAATTTCTCCTTCCGGTTAGTAAAGTGTTGCTGTATTGTCTTTGTTGCGTTCAATGTTATAAGCCAGTTGTCACCGTCTTGTAAATTTCGTCAAGGTCCTTTTGGAGGGACTCCTGCATTTCATTTTTGTTTCCTGCGATATGATGGGAGAGAAGGGATGCTCGTCGGCGAAAAATAGCATTTCATTTTTTTTTCTCTTCGATAAGTCGTTCAGATATACTAGAGGCCGCCAATGCGATCGGGGCATTGCCTTGGGGTCAAAATCGTAATTTGGTATTACCCTCCTGGAGTGTTTATGTTGCTTCCCTCAGGATCGGCAGCAATTAATGGATTTTGGGCCGCTGTATCGCGCACGTGACCTGCGAGTATCAAGTCTGTGTCACCAACCGTGTGACCTGAGGAGGTGAAAAATACAAATTAAAACCATGTTTTATGTTTTTTTAAAGAAATGAAATGGTATGTGATTGTGACATTATACAAAACAGTTATAAATCATATTTTTTGCCATAGGCGGTACCAGGATAGTGAAAAAGGAGGTCAAATTGGGGAAAAAAATATTAACCGCAGGTAAGTTGCTACCCAGCACTATAAATATGTTACTGATCGTAGATAGTTCCTTTTTGCATGTTGTACTTCATCATAGGCGTATCCAGGATCCAAACTGGGGCGGCGCAAGACCTTTTGATAAGTATATTATCCGCTATTATGACACTTAACTAGTCAACAGTGACTATTTCAATTACAACTTCAATTAACATTGCTTACCCCACTTTTGACCCTACCTGGACTCGCCTATTATCTTATAATCGTTCGTAGAGTAGACTGTGGTGCGTGTTTCATCCGAAAACTGCAGTATGTTATGTCATTGTATGCCCATGCCTCTTAGTTTCCTTGCAATAATATGACCCCCTTTCTTCCATTCCTGAGCGCGCCTCTGCAAAAAAATACTTTATTCCCTTTTCTGGCCTCATATGTGCATATATCATTATACGCTAAACGTTTATTGCGTCGTTATCGCTGGCATATCGTCATCACCAAGCCATTCATCATTTTCATGTGCCTGAACACGCCCCTGAAACTCTATATGTAATAAATCATGCAAATAATGGAAGCAAAGCTATATTTTACATCTTGATAGCTATAAATGCCCCTTACATCGCTCTATTGGCTTCCCGCCAAGCATTTAATACTTCCTGGAACCCCCCCCCCCCCTTTTCAAGCCCCTGAAACCGCCTCTGCCATGCAATTTGTATATTTCATTAACATCAACTAATTTGCACTTGTTGCAATCACCGTAAACCGATGTAACTCCTTCATACTTGAGGCAGTTAGGAAGAAACCGTGAAGATCGCATTTCCGTATTATCGCCAAATGTCGCCTCCGAACCCACCCAAAACTGTGCCCTGGAACCGCCTCTGTTCAGGTTAAGAACTTAAAATTTTGACTTCAAATGCGGTATTCAATTCTATGAAAAGTCCCAAAATTTAATGGGCCTGCTCCCAGCTGTTCTGGAGATATCTGCGAAAAACATGAGGGGTGGCGGAATCCGCCCCCCTCCCCTCCCCCCCCCCCCCCCCCCTCCCCCCTCCCCCTCTGTTACAAATAGGGTTAATAGTGTTGTGTTGTTTGATTTTGAAAATGGGTTTGACGTTAGCGGCTTTCCAGGTTTTTGGGAATTTGACGGTTTCAATTGATTTATTGAATAGTTTGGATAGCGGTTCTGCGATTATTATCGCAACTAATTTAATGATCTTTACGGGAATCTGGTCCGGGCCAGTTGACTTATTCGGATTTAATTTGTTGATTGTGTCAATACTTCCTGTTCTGTAATTCCAGGTCGTTGAAATATAGGAGCGACAGCATCAGCTCGCGTCCGAAGTACTTTAGACTCACTGTCCTGTAATTGGGTTTGAGTAGCAAAATATTTGTTTAGTAAATCCGCTTTAGCACATCATCAACTATCAATTTGTCATCGTTGTCTTGTAAGGGAGGAATAAGTGAAGTTTTTGTTTTCCCAATCATCTACCGGATATTTGAATGATACTTGTGTGGGTTGTACTTCATTTCTGCAAGAATAGAACCTTCTCTGATGAAGTAATTACATTTGAGTTTTTGTACCATTTTTGTGACCTCGTTACGACATTTTCTCCACTTCTTCCATTGTCTTTGTTTAGACCTATCGTCAAAAATCTCTTTGTGTCGTTTTCGAACGATTCTGAATAATCTGTCCCTCTTCCGCATTAAGAACTTTAATTAACTTGTTATCCAAGGTTTGTCTTTAGGCCGTATATTTACCGTTTTCCTAGGAATGCAATTTCAGCAGCGTGCAGCACAGCCGAGGTGAATAACTCAGTCGCAGTATCTATGTCCTTGTCAAGCACATGTCATCCCAGTCCGCTGACATGAGTTCACGCGTCAGTCGTTGAGAGTCGAGCCTGGAATAGTCCCTGACTAGTTTCTGTCGTACGTTTTTTTTTTAATGTCACCTTTGAGTGTCAAATAAATTGGGTGATGGTCAAGATTGGAAAACGAGGGTAGTAATCCACTATCGATGATGTTACTCGAATCTGAGACCAGGCACAGGTCTCTGAGGTTTGCGGTATCCCCCTCAACTCGCGTAGGTTCGTTAATGAGTTGGGAGAACGATAGAGAATCCATTGTTTCCTTAAGCTGTTTCTCAAATTGCATAATAGGGGAGTGTTTGAACAATGATTTGTTTAGATAAGTATTACCAGCATTGAAATCCCCAATTACTATGATGATAGAAGGATTTTTTGGAACCTGGAAATGCCTGAAGCGTTGGATAGTGCCAGTCATGCCGAACTTATCAACCAGCACTTCACGCAAATATGCACAACCTACGAACCATTACAAACAGACCAGCTGCCTTGCTATCTACCTGCACAAGATATTCCCTTCGACATACAGCCTTGGCAAGTAGCCCACAGCTTATCTCGCCTCAGAGAGCATATGGCGTGTTTGTGTTCTACTCGCGGAATTAAACGCTAGTCCTCGTGAAAATTAGTGTCTACGTGTTCATCATTATCAGCTTCACCATTGTGCAACGCCGCAAGTACTGTGAGTGGTGTATATCATTCAAAAACTACGTTCCAAGATTTATCTTTCGAAAGCTGTGTTAACTGCGTCAAGCCGTCTCTAGGAAGTTCTGGGTCAGTCAAGGCGGGGGAAAGTGTAATATTAGAGTTGACAAGGTGCCAATTTAACTCAACAGTGAAACAGTGAAATTGAAGGGCTTGTTATTTAATTCTCTCAAGATTCCTGCGTCAATTCTCCATAACTACTTCTTTTCCGACGCGTATGCGCGCGATGGCAGCGCGGAGGACTTCACCCTTCCGGCTCCCCCTGCCCGTTGCCATGGATACCGGGGCAGCCGGAGGGAGACCCGCTGACCAGGGGACGTCGCCCGGCTAATGTCAACAATGCCGGGCGACGGGGCAGTGACGGGGGCCCGCTCCCGCCGGCCCGCACACCGCGGGTGTCGCGGCGGGCGGAGGGTCCGCCGAGCCAAGGCGAGAGGAAGCGGCGAACAGCAAACCGCTCCGGACGTTGGGGTAACACCACCCCGCCGTGTAGGGCGTCCACCAACACCGAATACAGACAACCCTCTCCAGCACGCTGGGGCGTTGCCCTCCCGTGTAGGACGCCACACCTCACCACAGCGCAGCAGAACGCTCGCTCAGGCCGCCACGGCTGAGCGAGCGCGAGACGAAGCTCCGTAGCTGAGCCGCAGCACAGCGGCCCGAATGTACGACATCAGAGCGACTGAAAATCGCACACCTAAATGTGCAGTCTCTCGTGCCGGCCCATAAGATGGACGAGGTTCGTCTTTTGCTGCGCCAGCACGAACTGGACATACTCTGTTTAACCGAGACCTGGCTAACAGACATCAACAACAACATCCTGTTGTTCCCGGGATACACCGTGCACCGGAAAGACCGCACGATTCCGCGCCGTGCCGGACGACGGGCCCGAGGAGGCGGGATAGCGATGCTGCTGAAAGATAGCATCGTAGCAACTGAACTGCCCGTCATGACACCACCGGACAGCAGAGTGGAGTCGCTGTGGATGGACGTCAGCTCTAAAGGTCGGAAGGCTACGATCGGAACTGTATACAGACCCTCATGGAATTGATACGTAGGATACATGGAATTGATACGTCCTGGTTTTCGGCTTACCTTCGAGATCAGACCCAAAGTGTCAGCTTCACTGACAATTTGGGAAATATAAAAAAATCTGCACTGCTTCCCAACAGCATCGGCGTCTTTCAAGGCTCTGCTCTGGGCCCGCTACTTTACTGCATCTTCGCTAACGACCTTAGTCTGTTTGTCGAAGACGCGGTAGTCGTCCAGTATGCTGATGACACACAAATTTTGGTTAGTGGTACGAAATCGGAATTAAAAAACGTCATAAATAAGATGGAAGAAGTCCTGGCTTCTCTGGACTTTTGGTTTCGAGCTAGTGGGCTCAAAGTCAATGCTGGCAAGACTCAACTGATGCTATTGGGAAGCCCTCAAAATCTACGAAATGCCCCCAGTTTTACCGCAAAATTTCGCGATCACAATCTTCTTCCCGTTTTGGAAGCCAAGAACCTCGGAATAATCTTTGATCCCACCCTCAGTTGGGACGCGCATATATCCGCAGTCATTAGGCGCTGCTTTGGTATCCTCATCGGTCTATCACATCTGAGGAACTACCTGCCACCTTCTGTCGTCTCCGCCGTGGTCAATGCCTTAGCTCTCTCGCAAATCCGATACTGTATATCTGTCTATGGTAATGGTACACAGAAGAACCTTGCTCGCGTCCAAAAAGTTATCAACTATGCAGCAAAAAAAAAATTCGGCCGTAAAAAAATTTGATCATGTGTCGGATCTGCTGGAGGGTCTGGGCTGGCTCAGTGCTGGCGACCTGGTACAGTACCACACACTGTGTCTGGTTCACGAAGTACGCCGCCTGGGCGAGCCCGAGGCATTGGCCAGCGGCCTTACCACCATATCGGAGACTCGTGACCGCAGTACAAGACAGAACAAGTCTGTACATACCGATGTCCCACACAGAGATGGGCCGACGGCGTTTCTGCTGCCGTGCTCCACGCGAGTATAACTCATTACCAGCGGATTTATCGCAGCTTACAACACCTGCGTTTGGCCGCCATTTACGAAGCCACCTGGGCCATGACCGAGAGTGATCACTTGTGACAACGGTAGGATTGTGACCCAACCTTTTAGACCTCGTGTTGCGTCTGTTCAGTGTGTGTATCTATGTATGTGTGTGTGTGTGTGTGTGTGTGTGTGTGTGTGTGTGTGTGTGTGTGTGTGTGTATGTGTGTGTGTGTGTGTGTGTGTGTGTGTGTGTGTGTGTGTGTGTGTGTGTGTGTGTGTGTGTGTGTGTGTGTGTGTGTGTGTGTGTGTGTGTGTGTGTGTGTGTATGTGTGTGTGTGTGTTTCTGTCTGCGTGTACTCTCTTATGGGCAGAGTGTACGTGTACGAGCAAAGTGCATGACCAAAGTGTACGAGCAAAGTGAGACTATAATAGCCTCGAGTACATCGGGATTGCCTCTCAATACAATACCAATACTAATACTAATACCCCCCGACGGAAAAATCTCCACCGATGTTGACGTCATCAGAGGTCAGCTGGAAGACAGGATGGCACGCTACAAACTCATGTTCCTCCTGGGTGATGTCAATATCGATGTTGGTCGGGACGACGAACCAGGGGTGTCAGAGTATAAACGAATGTTACTCGACCTCGGTCTGTATCAGCTCATCGATACTCCAACTCGGCGGGGCAACACAGACACAACTATTGACCACATCATCACCCGCGAGGAAGATCTGCAGAGGTATGCGGCAGTGGTGCCAGTACATGTGAGTGACCACGACATGGTGACTGTGGAGGCGCCTCTGCCGCGAGCCAGACGAAAACCCCGCACGGCCAAGGTCAGGTCGACCCGGAACGTGAACTATGATCACCTGCGGCTCGACCTGCTCATGGCTGAATGGGAGCCGGTGTACCGAGCGGAATATCCGGACACCAAGTATGAGGCGTTCCTCGCCATCTGGAACCACTATATAGACAGACACTGCCCGCTAAAGACGGTTAGCTTCCGTCACCAGAACTGTCCGTGGCTGACAGCCAGCGGCGAGCTGAGAGAGATGCAGAGTGAGCGGGACGCAGCTCGACGCGCGCGCGACCTGCAGCGGGATGAGAACACCGAGCGAGAATATCGTCGGCTGCGAAACGACTTCAAGCGCCGGATCGCTCATGCTCGCATCGACTTCTTTACATCACCCTCCGGTTCATCAAACAACAAGAAGATGTGGGACAATATGCGGAAGTACGCGTACAGCTCGTCGGCGGCCGTGTCGTCCCAACCGAGCAGCTCGCTAAACTCTGACGAGTGCAATGAATACTTCGCCGGCGTCGGCCGTCGCATAGCTGACGAAATGAGTGGGCGTTCGTGCGAGTCAGTGTATCCGCGTCCACCGAGAGTGTGCAGCTCCGTGTTCCGCGTGTATCCGGTGACGCTGCCGGAGCTCAGTGCCGCTCTGCGCAAACTGAGCAACTCGCGGGCAGCCGGTAGTGACGGCATCACGGTGCAGCTGCTGCGTCAGTGTTTTGAGGTGATCGGTCCAACAGTGTTGCATATCATCAATCATTCTCTCGTGTCTGGCATTGTTCCTGCGGTATGGAAACATGCCACAGTGGTTCCGATTCACAAATCTGGAGATGTGTCTGTATCAGCCAATTTTAGACCTGTTAGTGTACTGAATGTTATCGCCAAGCTCGCGGAGAAGGTAGTGAGCCTACAGATTTTAAACTATTTGACGTGCAACTCTATCCTGTCACCTACTCAGTTTGCCTATCGTCCAGCCCACTCGACGGAGGACGCCGTGCTCGACATCGTCAGTCACATCAGTGGCAACACGGACAGGGGTCTGGTGACGTCGATTACGTCACTAGACCTGTCAAAAGCCTTTGATTGCGTAGAGCGCGGAGCCCTTCTTTCGAAGCTGGGATGGTATGGGATATCATCTCACTGGATAGAGGACTATTTTGCAGGTAGAACGCAGACTGTCAAGGGGGGAACAACATCTTTGGAGGTACATTTTGGAGTCGTTCAAGGCGGGACACTGGGACCAATCATGTTCAGCCTTTTTATGAATGACCTAGCCAGTCATGTAAAATTCGGTAAAGTCACCAGTTACGCAGATGACAGCCAAATACTGCACAGTTCAAAGCCGGACTCTTCTGATGAGCTGCGGCACGTCATAGAGACAGATTTGAAGGAAATTTCCAGCTGGTTCAGTGGAAACGGTCTTAAAGTAAATGCAGCGAAAACAAGTTGTATGATTACTGTTACTCCAAAAAGCACCGATCGAGCCGCCAGCCAAACGGTTCAATTCGACGGTGTTCAGTTGCATCACTCAAACAAAATCAAAATTCTTGGAGTGACAATCGACCAGCACCTCAATTTCGAAAGTCAAACAGGTAGCGTAGCACAAAGATGTAACTACACCATAGCAAGCATTAGAAAACTTAACTTTCCGAAAGAGATTTCCAAAAAAAAATGATACATGCCCTCGTCTTTCCGCTTGTAACTTACTGCCTCCCGGCTTGGGCTCCTAGCACTCAAACACAGCGGAAACGGATCCAAAAAGTTTTAAATTTTGCTGTACGAACAGCCACTGGCTTACGAAAGTATGACCACGTTTCTCGATGCAGGAGAGACCTAGGATGGATGTCATTTGACGAAATGATCGCGATGCGCGACGCGCAGCGCATTCACTGCATAATGTGGAACGATGAGAGCTCGCAACAAATCAAATCTCTGATCGAGACACGAGCACAGGTGTCGGAGAGGCAAACTCGCTCCACCGTGAACGAGTCTGTCCTACAGATTCCCAGATGCCGACTCCAGGCCACAAAGATGATGTTCCCCCACCGAGCCGTGACGACGTGGAATGGCCTGCCTCGTGACTTGCGAAGTGGTAGCATGACAGCGCTCAAGAAGGCGACAGCATGGCTTGGTGGCAATGATAAATGCTTTATATCTTCTACTTAGTACTTAGTTTACCAGCATGCTGGTTAGAACAATCGTCAGTTAGAATTGTTAGAACTTAGCACCTGTCAGAACTTTACAGGCTGGTTAGTGCACATGTGAGGTGTCATTCCTTCTAGAAGTGGAACTATGTGTGGTGTGTGTACCAGCGGGTGTGGAAGAGCCATTTATGGAACACCTAAGAACAGCAATACAATACAATGGCGGTACCCGTTGGACAACTTCCGGTACGGCTGCTTAAGGAATTTTCTGTGGAGCTGGCCGTTCCTTTGGCTCACATCTTTAACA